>JBAWJQ010000618.1:0-144355 GCA_037783105.1 Bactrocera zonata | reverse complement strand
CAATCTCTGTATCCTCTTAAATAACTAAAGTACTTCCATAAAATTATATCTATATTTTAGCGAGTATCATTCTCCTCTTTTTCTTTCACTTTCTACCCGCTACTAAGCCTAACACACAAACTTTGAGAATTAACTTGTATAAATATTATATATGAAAAAGTATATGTGTGTATGTTTGTACTTACTTTTGGATTTGGCAATTCGCCGCTCTGCAGCGACGCCATGTAGCAACGCAAGCGGAACTGTTCGCAATGTAGACGCTCCAAATTCTCTTCCCATTGTAGGATTTGTGTTTGTATTTGATGGCGCGTATCCTGGTCGGTGACAACGGATTGCTGCAGCTCAGCCATGTGCTTCAGCTTGTGATCCTGCGGAATAGAAAATGGCGAATAGCAAATAGTGACAAATCAGTTGAAATCGAAAAGTTGCAAATTTCAAGCAAAAAAGTTCAAAAAATATTAGACTCTTGTACATACATACATAAATACATATCCAAAATCTCAGCTCTGCGTGTGTGCGTTATTTTTTACAATAAAATTCGGATTTTATGCGCAACGATAGCGCTGAAAAGTGCAATAGGTCAGTTGGTTTTGTTGTTTTTACAGCAGGCTAACGCTGACTACACACTTTTCAGTCGCTGACACGTAAAACACATAAAACAAAAACTGCATTTTATGTGCAGTCATTCATGCTCAGCAGGTGTGAAATTTTTCAATCCAAGTTTTTCTTACTCACACTCAGTTTTTGTTACTCTTTTTTCTTTTCTTGTTTTTCGTAATTCGCACATGTCTATTCAGATAATGGTTTCGTACAACATAATGCATTCTTGCAACAGTTGCGTGTTCGTGGCGGTTGTTGATTTTAATCACGCGCCTTAATGTTGGCAATATATTTTGCATATGAATGCATGTCGTTTGTAATTATTCCTCGTGCCGAACTTCCGACTATATAGTCTGAGTATTTCTGGGAAGTTGAAACTGTTTTGATTTTTGAAATCGTTATGTCTATCTTATAAGACACAATAAGCAATCGACCAAATCTTTATTTTGCTCACAAGCATACTTCAGATATACTCTATGTGCATTCACTTGGATAGCTAAGCTGCAATACTGACCTTGAGCTGGCTAACCGTGAGCTCAAGAATAATCAAAGCAGAATCGTTGAAAACTGTAAACCCGAGAGCTTTTACCACAAGTCTAGCAGATCAGACCGAGTCGGCCTCACCTCCCATGAGCTTGGCCAACAACCAAAACTTGTGAAGCTGCAGTATCTTTCTAACCCAAAGTGAAACCCAAGAGGTCCTCTAAACTGCTTGCTCTTGCAGGGTTTATCTCCCCGCCATGGTAAGTGTTCTGGTTGGAAACTGTTCAACAGACTCGCATGCGAAGAGGTAAAATAATTTGTTGGAAGCAAATTGCCCAAGCCACGCCGTCTTATCTTTGTTCTGGTAGGCTCAAAGCGCTGCGTCGATCTATATGAGTGTGGTGATCTATATGTTAGAGTTGTGGGAGTAAGAAAGGATTACCATTCCCAGTTGTTCAAGTGCGATTCTGCATTACCTTTTATGCGAAGATAAATCTTTCGACCTGATCTTACCTATTCTAGGTGCTAAGTTCTTTATGCCTTGTTCCGTCGCTTTTGGGTAAAGTAGATATGTCCGCCTTCGATATTAAGCGAAAACAAGATGGTTAAGGACGTCGTTTTAGGTTATAAAAGATCTAGGTTAAAATCTTAAATTAATAGTCCAAGACTATTGGTTCTTATAACATTTTTCGTGACCTGACTTTGGAGAGCCTTAACCAAAAGCCAAACCACACAAGTGGTTAACTTTTATAGAGAGATGTTCACGGCTGTTCCACTACTTGAAGACATATGCTACGAAAAGTAGTGCAATCTTAAATCAAAATTATAAGGTTGGCTCCCACTGATTCCAAGAAGAATCTGATTCTGAGAATACTCCCCATAAATTGGTTTGTTAGGTCTTGGTTGAAGCTTGTTCTGTTCCAAAGTGTTAGGCTATATTATTTCGAAGATCTTTTTGTTCTTAAATGGGAGGTTCTTCGGATCTGTTCGAGTTTAGTGGTTATTTTGCATAAACGGATTTTAAAAGCATTATATACTAAATAAAGAAAATAGATGAGAGATGAGAAAATAAGCTCGAAGGTAAACGAGTTTTTTAAGATAAGCTATGGCCATATCTTGAGTTCCGCTTATTCAATTCAGCTTATCAGGGAAACTGAACCTTTCCGAAATTACTGAGAGATCACTCCTCTAAGTTGTAATACTCTAAATATTTCTATTTAGTATGTGCCAGGTTGAGAGGGTAATCTTTCAACCAGCTTGATTTACTAACACTTTAAGCTTTCCTGAAAGCTCTTCCGCCAAAGCTTTGAAAAGTCTAAGTATTTTGTGTCGCATACTCGTAAGAGCGATCAAATAACGTTTTATGGCGTTAAAATTGTAGTAAAATTTAATAATTTCGGAAGCGAATTCTTTCTGGTAAAAATAAATGGCTAACTTATGGCAATGTCAAGCAAAATTGGTTGTTCTCAAATTGCAGTGAGCCGGCGTTTGGCCGAATCGGCAGGAAATAATCTGATATGAGCTACTTACCTACAGCCAAACGTTTAATCTGAGTCTGTGCTATCAATAATTGGACCTACTGAAGGAAGCATTCGCCCAAAAGCGGTCAGTTTTGGCAAATAGGGAAGGAATTTTGTTTCATCAGGACACGACAGAAGCTCCGGGAGTTCTTGTTCCTATTTATCGCTTCGTTCTATGGACTCTTGAAAAGTTCTAAGAAGATCCGGCCTTTTCGAGCCGAACTTTGTTCAGCGATGAGCTCCATTCTGTAAACAAATAAATTGACGCGTTTGGGACGAAGAGCAACCTTAAAAGATTCAAAAACTGCCGTTTCATCCAGAAAAATCAAGAGTTTGGTGTGGTTTGTGGGCCGGTGGAATCATCGGTCCATATTACTTCAAAAATGGCGACTGTTATGGCCCCATGATAATCGACTTAATGATGCCTGAAATTGAAGCTCGTGATTTCGGTGATATTTGGTTTCGACAACACGGCGCAATTTCTCACACATCGCACAAATCTATGGATTTATAAAGAGAACATTCGGAGAGCAGATAACTTCAGGTTTTGAAGTTAGTGAAATATCACACCGTTATATTTTTTCCTATGGGTATATGGAAAGTCTAAGGTCTATGCGGAGAGTACCGCTTCGATTCAGGCCATGGAGCAAAGCAGCACGCGTGTCATTCGCCAGTTACCAGTAGAAATGCTCAAACGAGTCATCGAAAATTGGACTCAACGGATGGATTCGGAAGTGATAGTCTTCAAAAAATATGTGCCAAATAATGTTTTTTCGAATTATAATAAACATTCACCATTAAATTTGAATTTTCTGTGGTTTTCCTTCAAAATAATATATAAACTATATCCCTTTCTAAATTTCATTCGAAACATGAATGAGGTTATGTCCGAAACTAACAAGAAAACAATTCCAAGAATTGGCTGCATTAGTGCTGCCAAGTTAGCTTTACAAAATTCATATAAACCATGAGCTTGACCACAACTATCAATCATAATTATGATTACAAAGACGACAGATGTGCCAACATACAAATTGCCAACGGCTTCCGAGAAGGTCGATTTGCCTATAAATTGTGCCAAATTAGAAAAATATATAACATGTAAGTGCTTTATGAGTGCATTGTACATATATTTATGTATGATATGGGCGAAATTTGATTTTCATAGACATTGTTTAAAGCAATTTCGGATGGCTGAGTTCAAAAGTTTGCTGCACGAATCCTTCAAATGTGACCAACTCTCGGGAACGAGTTTATGAAAGAATGAGAGAATTGAGATGGGTACATGATCTCAAGAGGACAATACAGAAAAAGTACAAAGAACAAAGAAATGCAGAAAAGGAAAAGCCACACATATGCAAAACACACACACACATACAAAGTTATGGAATGGGAGCCAAGTGTTTAGGGTAGATCGGGGGGCTTGCGTAAAGTTGTTGCGAACAAGCAACCGCAAAAAGTGTACCGCAAAAGCGACAAACTTGAGAGAAGCATAGAAAAAAATACAATAATAATAACAAAAAAACGGTAAATATATGTATATAAAAAGTGGAAACAAAAAATGAGTAACGGCGGCAACGGATGTGGCAGGTCGCATTGCAATTGTCGGCCAAACAGACAGTTGTGGCAGTTACTTGGTAAGCATGTGGCACTTGTGAGCAAAAGCTAAAACGCAACAAAAATGAAAACAATAGCAACAACAAGTGCACACAAGAAAAACAAAACCGAAGTAGTTAGTTAGTCACACAACAAACGCAATCGTAAAGGGAATTATTTAAGCTTTTGTGTTTTGCATTTAAACGTTTGGTAATTTCTCCGAAGGGAAATAAATGCCAAGCGGAGGCACCACCGGCATCACTGGCAATATGTGTGTGTTTGAGTGAGTATGTAAGAGTTTGATGCTCATATATGCAACCAGAGTCACAAGGAACACTAAGGAGAGAGAGTGAGGAGTAGAACAAGGGAAAGTATGCAAAGGGATATACGGAGAGCGTGTGTTATAGACGGAATAGGATTCTGAGGCAAGCTGTGAGCGGCAAATTGTGGATAAAACAACTTGGCGTGTGTGCCTCGTTGGCGTAATGACAAAAACAAGGCAAAGTTTTCGCACAAAAACAACTACAAAGTTCCGTGACTTTCATCGCAGTGGCAACACATGCATAGCACTTTGGGGACCTGCACTCATACACGCGCGCTCGTGTGTGTGCTTGTGTATTTTTTAAGTACTTGCGAAATATTCGTAACTTTTTTGAGTGGCAACAACAACAAAAAAACGAACATTATTAAACTTCGGTGAGGTTCAATTTGTGGTTTAATATTAATATTATATTTCTAGTAAATATTAACATTCACCCGTCTCATCGCCACCAGTCTCGCTCGGCACTCCAGGAAAATTCAGAAAATGACAATAACAATTATGAATTTTGCTAAGTTGATTTAATTTTTTATGTTCGGAAAATATAGCAAAATTACAAAGTTTAAGCTTGCTTAACGGTATATATGTATGTTGAGATGAACGAGCTGAAGAGGAACGTATGGTTGCAACATACGAAAGAGACCTTTCTGTCCACGACCGCTCAGCATTTTCGAAGTCTGTATCAAGCGATGTATGTTATAGTAACAACTTAGGTTCGGCAGCACCATCAATATTGGATGAGATTATGAAGTTTTTGGAGACTGCAGCCATTTGAGATGTGAAAACCGATCAAATTTATCTAGACCCTAGATCCTGCTGAGTAGTGTATAGCTCGAACTTACTTCAGAACGACCACTAGAGGTCCTATATACAGTTCGACTTCTACATTTTACAAGTCCGCCAGCTATATATATTATTTCTTAATAAATTGAGTGAAATTTAATGGTAAAATCGAAATGGAAGTTCGCTGCACCAAGCTTCCCTGGTCAACAAACTTTAAGTCACCAAAAGAGTTAGTTGGAAAGCGGTGGACATGAACGCGTAAGCTTGCTTGAGGTGAAATTGGTTGCATATTGGCCTGTCGGTGGAGTCACTTCTTTCAATTTATGTACCAGGGATTGCGTTTCGACGTGGCTAGGGCGTATTGGACGAGGTGAGATTGTAACGATCTCGTATCGCGTCTACCATCCAGCCGGTACCGTATTTAGTAACTTTCAGCTACAGTCTTTATGAATTTCAATAACGAAACTGTTTCTTTCTTCAAAAGCTGGCTAAGCTGCTATGCATATGCTGGTGTGAAACTTTGGCTATTATCTATACTCGAACCAACTTCGAAGATATAGCCTTTTGTGAAGCCAGACATGAATTGAGAATCGCTTGAGCTTAGGATATGACTTATCGGCAAAGTACCTTGAACTTATCAGAAATTTGCTTAGATGATTTATTCCTCAAGTATTTCAACTAAGAGGTCCAACATGTGAGCTCTAGACATGTGAAAGAACGGGCATTTGAAAACGAAGTGTTAAGATGATTCCATCACATTCTCTTCCAAGCAGCTTAAGCTACTGGCGATCGGGTAGTGCCCAGTCAGAACTTCTACAACTATAAAAAGTTGAACTTTACCGTGGACAAAGAACTGACTAGACCTATCACGACTTACCACGGGCCAGAAGAACCATGCGACTGCATAGTTCGCAGTAACTGATCAACACTTGTCGAGTTCACCTGGGACCCAATCATCCATTTGAGAACCGCAAGAAGCGAGTGTACTCCTACATGTTTCTATTCTGCGGCTGATGGACAGAAGTACCCGACGTATCAAGCTCATCAGTCATGCAGTTTCTAAAAACGAAGTAAACCGATGCTGGAGATAGAGAATAGACCCAAACCAGTATACAATGCTGTATGTAACTTTATACTAGTGCCGAGACATCCCTTCACTAAACTCTATTGGTATTGCTCTAATGGTCGGCGAGTTCAAGGCTAATATCGCCGTTCTGCCATCAAAGTTGATAGTCACTACTCTAAAAGGGAATCAAATATGTAGTTTCAGACAATATACTCCTCTACCAATCCACCCCGCAAGTCTGATTCAGCCATAAAAAAATTCACCGTCTCTTATTTTCACTAGTTCCTTCCTATCCCTACTTGGTGACAGGACAGTAACAGAGAACGATGGCATTAGCTATATTAGGTTAAATTATCTTGCTTACCTTTGAGAACTGTCAAAACTAAATTGAAAACTATCAATATATAAAAACAGACATCTAATGGAGCGCCTTTTTCTAGACAAGAGAAACTCTTTTTGAGATCTCTCAGCATTTTTGGTGCGAATGAGCTCATTAGCGTGTGCATGAAATTAACAATTAAAGTACTAGTGAGTTGACTAACACCGCTACCCAAATATATTTTTCAATATATCCTGTTTTTATGTCCACACTTCACTTAAACTCCCAATATGTATTTCTTCAACACAGTGTTGCAATGACCAAATGTCATGATGCCGCTTACTGTGATGTTGACGTTAATGGACGACAACGCGTTATGGCTGACAAGCACAGTAATGATAAAAATATATAACTTCCGCCTGCAGTTGCAGAAGCTATTAGCGGCTGACTATGAGCTGCTAACTGTCTACTTCCCCTCAGCCACATTCTTTTCAGCTTTTCCTGTTGCTTCGGCTGCTACTTATGCGCTCTGACGATTGTCATAATGACATGAAGCTGTTGTTGACACTTCGCTGCGCTCTCGGCGCACAGTTGTTTTTGTGGCTTGGCAAATAGTTGTGAAATAGCGGTAGGAAGTTGTAAATCTATGTTTGTGTGAGTGTGCTATTTGATGGCCACAAATGCATTTTTCTAGACACTTTTTTCCCCCCACTGACATTTCTAAGTTCACTGTGCTAGCAGTCAGTTGATTGCTATTACAAATACATTTGTATGTACATGTGTGTTGGTGTGTCTTAAGGCTTGATGGAGTTCGTCTTTGAAGGATGTGGAATGTTGGCATAAGTCACTTCTAGTTTCCCTTCTAAGTTTTGCAATGTAAGACAACTTTTTGAACTTAACGGTTTTCTTCTTTTATTTGGCACATATTTCTATGGAGTGGCCACTATGTTGGCGGTGTTAGTTGCAGGAAAATTTTTAATTAGGACTTCTTAAGGTTTTCTCTACGAACGTAGAAACCAAAACTTGTATTTGAAAAGTTGCAACGTAGTTTTAGTTTCAAAATTTAAATTAAGACTTTTATATCTTTGAGGAGTTTTAGTATTTATTTTTAAGAAAATAGTAAGTTTATTACTATTTTTAAAGCAGCGGCTACTTCTCTTGCCTTTTATAAAATTGTTAAAAATAATGTGAGTATTCATCTTGAATATATACTATACATCCCCTTTTTACATGAAAAAATTTATATTAAACTCTTATATTTTTAAAAATTTAGTTAAGGCTTTTGAACACTTGGCAAAATCCATTTTTAATGACTTCAAATCATGTGCTTGAATCAGCGATAAGTTTCCTTTTCAAGATAGTTTTACTTCATAAATATTTAGAGTTTGTTGGTGGCCGCAGCTCTACTGGCTCGTAACTCATTGACCCAAGAACTTTCTATCAATCAAGTCTGCCATCATTAGGTTGACGTCTTCGATAGATATGAGCGATGCTCCTAAAGGTAGGCAATCTTTTGGCTATTATTAAAATAATAGAATTTTGCCTTAAGAAAATTGAATTGAAAATTTTTCAGTTATTTCTCAGGTCAAGAATTCTTAAAATTTTTTTTTAATCATCTTGATTAACTAGCTAAAAACTCAGATTGCACTGAAGCTAGAAAACCCTTAACAAGTAAAGAAGTTTCTACATAGGAAATTGATTGTGATAGTTCACTTTATATTACAGCTATATGACATAGTGGTCCGATCTGGAAAACTTCTTCAGATGTATAGGTTTGCCATAGACAGTATGTTAGGTTAGGTGAATCGGCTGATACTGCTAACGAGGGCACGACGACAGGAATACCTACTTTGTTCCCATCCTAATGTATATAATGCATATACACAGAGAGACGAAAATGGTTTACTCAACTCATCTTCTGAAGTGGATCTTATATACAAATATTTTATAAGGACTCGGACGTGAGGAGACGGAATAAAGAACGAGAGTTTTTGTGGCAAGAGACTATAAATGTTCCTATTTAGAGCTTGAATATAAGACTGGAATAATTCCGTGACAAAGCTGAGACAAATAACTAAAATTTGACACCTGAGGCTATAATTAAGCTGAAATAAACGTTATAAAGGAAGCTTAAAACTTATGTAAAAGGCGAGATTTGAGTTATTTACGGTTTCTATTTTTTATATGTCACCAAGAAACTATCCTTCAACACTTACTTTAGATTTCACTAGTGAGAAATATCCATAAATACTTTTGACCACAAAACAGTCTAGAAACTGCAAAGACGAGACGATGAGCATATTAGGGACCTTTTTCCCCCAATTTCATCGGATTAGAAGTGAGTCGGTCCTATAAGCTCCAGTGAGCTCAACAAGATATGGTTGACAACGGGAGCCGCAATGTGTACTGACTGAACACTGTTCAATAGGTTCATACGCTGTGGGGCTAAGTATTTTGTCGAACGTTCCTTGCGAAAAGCATCCGGAGGAAAGCGAAGTGGAATCATCTTATCGCTTTTTCCTTACTGCCCGGATTATGCCAGATTCAGATTGAAATATCTCGATAAACAACCCAGGAACTGATATTAACCACCTTAATAAATTTGTGGTAAGCTAAAACGCCTTCGCCGATCTATGCGATCTGGTGACTCACATTTAAGAGTTCATGAAATACACAAAGGACGAATATCGATTTTGAATCAACGCTATAAATTAACCAAATCTGAGAGAAAAATATAGAAAGAGCATTATTTTAGAAAATATAGTCTACAATCATGGACACGAAATCCACATAACAGTTAATACCGAATTAGGTTTGCCCGTTTTAAGAAGAGAAGCTTACCATAAAACCTATCTTATGCAGTCTGGAAACCACTTTGTCATCAGAAGATAAATAAAACCAAAAATCCGTCAACCCTTTTTTACAAATAATGCCATTAAAGTCAGAGCATCAAATATGACAGTGAGGGACGCTTGGCCTTGGTCTTTTAACAAAGCCTTCCTTGCTTAAATGCTCTATACGCAGCCTCTCCAAAGATTTTGAAACTCGACCGAAGTATACCCAAGTACTGACTTATTTCCTGAACCAACCACTCATTTCTACTGAATTTTCGAACGAGCGCATAATCACCTTCGGATTGAAAGCGATTTTATTCTCCACCATGGCACACATAATCCAGAGATAGTGCGATTTACCGCTTGGCTTACTTACATATAACTACGAAGAATGCCAACAGCTTCAGGTAGGCATACATTACCGTACCGTGAGTGAGTGAGTGGACGCGGCAGGAGAGGCAGGAAATAGGAATTACATAAATTGAAAGCATCAAAATAATTGGAGCGTAAAAACCAGAGCAACTGCCGCAAAAGCGTTAAACAGGTTGCCACACTGCCTAGCTTAACGGCATGTGTAACTGTAAAATGCCAACCAAGCTTGGCAGTGAGCCGGCAGCGAGAGTCGCATATGACGGTGAAATTATATGAAAAGGAAAGTAGCAGAAGAGGTGCCTACAATTGCACATTGTAGACTCTGTTTAAAAAAAAAAAAAAAACTCCGCATGTGCTGTTGACTACCGAATTTGTATGCTCACATTACAGTTGGTATCCACTAATATAGTGCAGCTGTCTAAAAACAAAACAAAAAAGCAAAAATGGAATATGTCTCCTACTTTTTTCGCCTCTGTTTTGATTTGTTGCCTTCTACTCATCAGCATAATGATTGCTGCACAAGCAAAGGTTCTTCTCAATTGCAACGGACACACAAAGAGGAAAGTGGAATTATATAAAAATGTTAAACCAAGAAAAATAACATAAACCCGAAATGATACAAAAAATATTACGAAACAGTTTTATATTTTATTCTTGCTTCTTTTTTCGGAAATGAAAAGAATGTTGAGAATGGCAGCAGAAGATTTAAATATGTCAAAAGTTGGCGCGCTCTTCAACCTGCTCGCATATTTGGTGCATAAAGGGTTGGTGGTAGTTAGAAGATTTCATATGTTTTAAGTAAAATCTATATTTTTATTTATGTGAGTTTTTACTAATAATTTGCAACAAATTTTATTTTAAAACAGTATTAAAAGTCAGAGAATTTAAAAAGTTTTTGAAAGTCGTTGCCTACATGTAGGCGCTTTGTTCAATTTAGTGAAGTCACCCACCATTTATCAAGCGAGTTCGTAAGCGTAAATACTATTCTGACATCAGTAAAGCAGAAAATAATTTCGGGGGTGGGATAAAGCTACATAACTTTTGTTTCGGCATATTTTTTAGGTTCTATTAAAAAAATAGTTCCGAAAAAATTTTAATTTTAACTCACTGAAGATAGAGTTTCCAGGAGGAAATGGTGCGATTTGTGTAAATTTCCAAAATCGAATTATTGGTCAGGAAACTTGCAGTAAAGTATATGCTGTTCATCCGGAAAATTGTTTCGGAGATATGAGCGCACTGATTGATTTAAATTTTCAAACGACCTTCTTCGTAAAATTTGCACGGTAATGATGAAAAAGCTAAGTCTTCATCACTACAAGTACCTTTTTAAAGAGATTCTAATGGATATTTTATTTAAAAGACTGTCTTTCTCCGAAAAATTCACTAAAAATAGGTACTGACAGAAGCATACAACCCCTTACAAAAAAAACTCACCAAAATATCACAAATGTTACACCCTGTGTAATGTGGACATTCTTCGCGCTCATGTTTGAGTTAACAATTTTGTTGGAGACAAAAGTTAGTAACAAACTCGCGCACAACAATTCATCAACCAAAGTGGTGGCGGAGATTAAGAGTTGAACAAAGGCGTAAAGCGTTAAGTGCAGATGTCAGAAATTCTACTTCGTTTGAAGTTGTTCTTCCATACTTAGAAGCATGCAAGAGAATGCAATTATTTGTAGTACTCATACTTAAAATTAATTGTTTAACTTCTGGTTAAAATGTAAGCGGGGACATTTTATTTTTTTTGCTCGGCAAAAATCAAGTAAATACATTAGAAATGATTATAACAACTTTTTTTTTATATTACTGAGTGGTATGCTGAGCAAAGTTATATATAGTATATATATATATGAATTAATCGTAAAAAAATTAAATATATTGCAGAACATTTTTGCATAGAAACTAGTAGGCGATAATATTTAATATCAAATCTTTAGGTTTCTATCCTGGTCACAATTTATTGGTTCAAGTGAAAATCTTAACTGCACTGACTGCTGAAGGCAACGTACTTCTGAGCGATATACATAGCTGTTCCACTAGTTCACTCTTACGAATTGCATCATACAAAAAGTGTTGCCTACATTGAAGCGCAAAAAAAGGTGAACTAAACATAAAGAAAGAGAGACTTATGATAGAATATTTAATTAATATTTAATATTTTTAAAGGAAAAACTAAATTCGAAATTTATAAATATGTGAGGTGTTTTCCAAAAGCTATAAAATTGACCTGAGAAGATGGGCTTCAAAATAATCTTAAAAATTCATTGTGAAAACTCACTTTCTGTGCCACAAACTTACATTTATAGTTTTACCACTAGATCGTCATCAGGGATGGCGTGCACTCCTGGCTGTATGAGTAGTTAATAAGTAAACTGTCATATTGCGAGGCTATACAATCGTGAAGAGGGATTTCTAGAGAAGATCACTTTATATCTATGCAACACAAAGGACGAAATTCTGTCTGACTAAGTTTCTACGAGTAGAGCCATAGCTGATAGGCGCTTGGCGGCAAAGGTTACTAGTAGACCTAGGGAATCTGCTTAAATGTGGGACCTCGGGCGGAGACAAACTGAAAATTCTCACTGCAAGTCTCCAGACTACCGCAATGCAGAACCTTCTCTTTCCGATTCCTTCACAGCTTACATATCGCGAAGGACTTGTTTGAAGCCCGGGTGAAGCCCTAAGAGAGCGAGTGTAGTGAGCTTTGTATGGATGTATCGAAATTAACAGACAGAGTAGGTGGTGGAGTCTTCGTTTGGGAGCTCTTCATCAACTTTATTTTCAGGCTACCAGGCCAATGTAGTTTCAAGCGGAGGTGGCTGCTTTCAGGATAACAGTAGATGTGTTGATCCGAAGCTTCTTTCGGAGAGTTGTGCATTCACTCCGACAGACGAGCTGACTCGCCAAATGAGAGATCAAGACTAGTAAAGAAGTGGATAACCTTATTAGGAATAGCTTCCAGCTAACATTGAGAAAGATTTGTGTGGGTGTCCGGTCACAGCGGAATTGCAGGAAACTGCAAGGCCGATGAGGTTGTTAGGTTGGGCACCCTTTCCTAATTTGATTGGAAGTGAGTTGGATTTCCGATATCTTCCTGCATTCTGGCGTTGGACCTTTCGAGCATCAGTGAGCACACTATGTGCTGATCAACAACAAGAGTCGCAAAAACTGACTGTATATTCCCTAAGAGGTTCGTACGCAGTGGAACTAAGTATGCAGTCGGGCGTTTCTTGCCAAAGCGAGGTGGAATCAGCTTGTCGCTTTCGCCTTATTGTCCGAGTTTTGCACGACTGATATTGAAATATCTTGGTAGAAAATCCAGGGCTTTAGTAAATTTGTGGTAAGTTTAAAACGCTTTGTCGACCTACTATATGTAGATCTGGTGATTCACCTTTAGGAGTTAATGGGTAACACAAAGTACGAATATCGGTTCAAGTGGGAATCATTTATTTTGCATTAACACTAAGACGAGTATAATCTGAGAGAAAAATATAGATAGAGCCCCATTTCAGAAGCGAGAATCTACGATCACAGACACCATATCCACATAAGAGTTAATACAAATTTAATGTTTGCCCGAACACAATGCATTCTTTCCATTTTAAGAGAAGAAGCTTAAGTACCAGAAAACCTTCTTTTATGCAGCAAATGAATCGTAAAAAGCTTGGCTCCAATACCCTTCCAAGCCGAATACCACTAATTACTCCCTTCAAGAATAAAAATAAACCACCCAAAAACAACAAACAACTCCAATTAATTTTAAATGCAGACAACATTAAATATTCATCACTCCAATATTATTGCGCAATGACTTCATTAAAGCCTCACTTGGCCGAACTTATGCGCGAGCGTTTATTTTCAGATTTCATTACCATTGTGCCGATTGTAGTGCCGTTATAATTGTTGTGAGTTCGGGAGATGCTCTCAATAGCAGGAGCCGCAAAACAACGGTAAACTATTGGAAAAATGCAGTTTGTTGTTTTTTCTCGACAAAGTTGCTGCCGCGAAAGTTTACCATGTCCGCGCATAGTTTGTTGTTGCAGTTATTGTTGTTGTTGGCGGCGTAAAGTTGTGTGGTCATGAACTATGCCGCGCTTTGCTTATTGCTTTTCATAACTTGCGAAAAATCGTGGTTTTTTAATGTGTGCGCCATTGCGGAGTAACGAAAGCAACAAAAGCAACAACAGCAGCAAATAGCTGGTAGCATATTTTTGTTGTTTTCATTGCCCGCGTTGTTTTTGTTGTTGCTGCAACTGGTTGATGTCGCCACAAAGCGTAAAATAAGCATAAAATGCTTTAATTAGCCACTGACTTTCCACATTTCATGCTGTTGTTGTTGTTGTAGTTAGCGCAAGCTTTCGTCGCTACGCTTTTCATATTTTTGTTTGTGTTTTCAGTGTACAGGTCTTTTTTTTAATTTTTTAATTTTTTGATGTTTTTTGTTTTATGTTTTTGCAGTTTTTTTTATTTTTGTTTTTGTTGCTTCTTTTGTTGTTGTCGTTTTGCTGCTTTTGACGTTGGCGAACTTTTTGCCAAAGCTGTGGCATAAACGAAAATTTTAATTACCACTCGAAAGGAAGTCGCGAGGCCAATGAAAACCGAAAGAAACTTGCAAATAAAAACAAAAAAGCGAAACAAACTAAAAACAAAAACAAAAAAATGCAGAAAAATGGTCCGTGAAAAGTCAACGTCGCAGCTGCAATGGCATGCCGGCAGCGCCCGTCAGCAGCGCCGCCGAATTCGAACGATTTCCAACGAACGCAAATGAAGTTTACAGCATCTAACTTTTACCAAGAACACTTACATATAAATTGGTGGAAGAGCGAGGAGGGCGGGGGGTGTTGAAATAGTTCCACGTAGCGCTCATTGTAATGCCTTGACAGAGTTCTATTTAAATTTTCGCCATTCTTCGTGTCTGCGTTTTATTATTTTATTAGTTGTAATAGTTGCTTTGATTCTTTTTTCTTTCCATTTTTTCGTTGACTTTTATTTTATTTTATTTTTTTTTTGTTTTTAATTAAGTTTTTACATTTCGATTGCTTTGGTAACTAATAATACGTGCTTGAAGTTTGATTGCATCCTTTTGCATTCTCCAACGGCAATTGTGGCAAAGAAATGCATTTTTGTACTAATTAGTTTGTGGCATAATCTTGAGAAAATGAAGTGAAATGTAGAGATTCTTCAACAAAAAATAATACAAGACTTTTTAAATGGAAATTTTAGTATTTCGTCCATTTTGACATTGCAGTTCGACAAAATACAAGGTGATTTCCAAAGTAAACAGGACTTTTTGAATCTAGCGCCTCCTGGTACGTCGCTTGATGCGTTAGAATTTGATATTTTTATCGATTGTTCAGTGAGAAATTCATGACATTTCATTGACTGGAAGTGAAGTTATTGCGTTCTAAGTGTCAATATGTTGGAGTTATCGGTGCGAAAATGAGCTTCGAACAAAGAGCCAACATTAAATTTTCTTTTAAAATTGGTAAAACTTTTACCGGAACGTTTCAGTTAATAAAACAAGTTTTTGGCGATGATTGTCTATCCCGTAGCAGAGTGCACGAGTGGTTTCAACGTTTTCAAAATGGTCGTAAGTTAATAAATGACGATCAACATGTGGGCCAATCAAATTTCGTGATCACCGGAAATTCCATCGAAACTGTGCGTGAATTCATCAAAAATCAACCGAAATCATAATTGAAATTCATGGGAACGGTATTGAACATCTCCAAAACATCGATTTATCGCATTTTGACTGAACATTTGGGCTTACGAAAGGTGTGTGAACGGTTTGTGGCGCACAAATTGACTGACGACCAAAAATTGCTCAGAATCCAACATTCGAAGGACGATTATTTGACCAAAAATCACATTTTAACCATTAACCACTCCCCGTATTCACCTGATATGGCAACGTGTGACTTCTTTCTTTTCGAAAAAATGCATTTGCTCATGAAAGGAAAGCGTTATGCAAACGTAGAAGCCATTCAAAAGGCTTGCACCGGCATACTGGCGGCCATACCGGCCAAAAAGCTAAAACACTCGTTCGACATGCTTTAGGACCGTGCAAAAAGCTGTATTGAAGCAGAAGGAGACTACTTTGAATAAAATGAGTTGATTTTGCTGAAATAAACATTTGTTCTGTTTTTTTTTTTAAGTCCTGTTTACTTTGGAAAGCACCTTGTATAAAGGAATTTAAGCTTATTATTTTTTAACTGAAGTCGTTGTAGAACTAGTCTGAAGAATGAAGTCCTATGTGTTAAATTAAATACGAAATTTGAAATTCGATTTCTCTATGGTTTCACTTTTTCAAATATTGAGCTGTTTGAAAAACTTCAGTGGAGACACTTGAATAGAGCCCAGAATTCACTGGAAATACTACTTCAGTTACTTAAGATCACACAAGTGACGTACGGTTCATTCTTACAATTTTCGAGTTGACAGCTAAACTCAAGGGCCAACTGGAAGCGAAATATTAAATAAAATATTTGCCGAAAATGGCTCAGTTTCAAGCTTAAATATATTTATGTTGGGTCTGAAAACTGATTAAGAAAGCACAATTTCGTTACGGTCGTAGCTTCACGAAAAATTGAGTGGCAAAATGTCCGAAAAAATTATAAAAGAGAATGAATGAACAATATTACTCTTCACTATTGGATCGATTTGCCATCGAGATCAGAGTTAAGCGATTTTTGGGCTTATCAATCCATATATTACTTTATCATGAACAATATTAATTAAATGAAGCGACGATGTAATACTTCAAATCAAACTTATGAAATTAGAGGATGAAATATTGTGTGATCCTGAATACACAAGTCTGGTATTGTAAATTTCAATGACAATATGCGCATTCTAACGTCTTTATACCAGTTAATATTAACATAAACGTTAATTATTATTTTTTGAAGTGTCTGTTAGAGATACACCCCAAAGCTTACCCAAAGCTCGTTTGATACTATTGACCTCAGAAGCACACATATGATCTTGAAGGCTAACAACACAGTGCATATCCCAAAGCTACTTGGTAATGGTGTTGATGATAGACATATCAAAAAGATTCTTCTGCTAGACAAAAGGAAAGTTAGTAATATCGGAGCGGTCTTCACAGAACTCCTGTCTTCAAGATCCCATCGTTAGAAAATTGGAAAAGTTGATTATTCTGGAATATAGAACATGCGAATACCAGGCTCTCAGCCGGCTGAGACGGGTTCCCACTGTTCCAACTTAAAGAGGCAATGGGGAGTTGGTGTTTTTTTTTTACCAAATTCACTGAGTTACGAAATAAAGCCTAATTTGGTTGCCTGCTTGGAGCACAAAGGGATTAATGATATCCCAAATGCGGCCACCTGCAGTCTGGCGCTTCAACCAAACAACATTCACTGATATAGTAATTAAAATATGCGATTATTTAGGACAGCGTTTACAAATCGTTCAACTTTGGTACAAAAACTCGCGTTCTGTAAATAAAGTGCCTTATGGTCGACATAAAATCGGCCTACTGAGTGTACTATTCCCAACACCATCATCCATCTTGAGACCCAGCTCTATAAGTTCTTGAATAGTTCTAAGACAATCCGACGTTTTAGAACCAAATTTTATTTAGAAATGCGGCTCATATCTAGCTCAATAACTATGTAAACAAGCAAGATTGCCGCATTTGAGACGAGAATCAACTTGAAGAGATTGAAGAGCTGCCACTGCATCCAGTAAAAACAACGATTTGGTGTAGTTTGTGGGACTGTGGAAGCAGATAATTTCACGTTTTCGGCGGATTGATTGGCCACCAAGTTCGTGTGATATCACACCGTTAAACTTTTACCTGTGGGGATATGTAAAATCTGAGATCCATTCGGACTATTCTGCTTCGAGTCAGGCCTCAGGCATCGCGTGTGTCATTCTCCAACTACCAGCCGAAAAGGTCGAACGAGTCATCGAAAATTGGATTCAGCGGATGGACCATCTGAGATGTAGCCGCGGTCAACATTTGAAGAAGGTAACCTTCAGAAAATAAATGCCAAAAAACGTTCCTTCGAATGATAATAAACATTCTCCATTAAATTTGAAGCTTCTTTAAACAAGTACTCTGGGTACCCAAAGAACATCCGCTTAAAGGTGAGCTGAACTGAGAAGGCGAACCATTCCTCCCCAGGGCCTTCATTGAAAAAGAAATATCTGCACCTATGCAGATTATGCATGACATTTCTAGGCAGTAATGAAAAATGGTGAGTTCGAAAACAAATGTTTCGATTAAAAAAAAATCTCAAGCTTTATGAAATGAAATTGTCAACTGTCAGCTATCACTTGTCAACAGTGACTAGTCATAAATATACGAAATTTTAAAAATAACTTTTTGGAAACATATTTTTAAGCATAATCCTTTCGACGGAGTTGCCTCGCTTTCAAAATTTATAAGTACAAAAATACTTGAAACATTGTGTATTGTTGAAAAGCATTGAGCTTAGCTTTCTTTTACGATTGAACTTAAATAGCAGTTCTTCATAAAATATAAATGTAAAAATTTTTATCAATTTTTTTAATGTTTAAAGCAATTAAAATCGGAATAAAAGTTTTACAGTGGAAAGTTGGTTAGTTGAGCGATGTTTGCGGGCATAAATACACACACACACATATACACATAAGGCATACATACATGTGAGCAAACGCATTTATATTTTCTATCAAATTGCTCCCTCATTTCATGCCTTGCAATATGTAAGTATACGTGTGTGTTCGGGAAGAGCTTGAAATTCATTGAACTTGCTAGGCTGACGGTCTGCCAGGCACTCGTTAGGCGCTCGCTACCAATGCGAACGACCAACAGCACCACAACTTTCCACCAACACACGCTGAGCGGTGCCACACAAAGTCCAACGCACTGGCAGCAGGCTGTTGTACTGGTTAGGCACGCGATTTCATGTCTTTTTTTGGCTTTGCTTTGCGTAGAGTCTTACAATGGGAACACAAATTGAATTTTGATAGTTCGTTCAGTGGCAGGATATTCGCACAAGCTGCGGGCTGAGTATCACCAACACACATATAAGTGAGTGTGTGTGTGTGTGTGGGTGTGAGCATTGTCGTTGATATGGAGGCCAATGACGTGGACAAGCCAGCGGCGCGCACAATTCACAATGAAATGAGGAAATGGACGCCTTGACACAAGGCGGATGAGTAATCAAAAACAACAACAGAAAAGTAAAGTAAAGTCGAAGCAACAACAATGTACGGGTGGTGAAAGCAGCAGTTAAGTGGCGGAGAATAGAGTGATTCCGATTTTGTAATAGCAGGAAGTGTATAAATCTGTGCAGACAGATGTTCAAATATGTTATTTTGTAGGCTCAGGCGATTAAATCTGCACCATATGTTTCAATATGTGTGTGTGTGTATATATGTATAAGGGCTTTGATGAAATTTATTTTTATGCTTACAAATCACCAGAGATGGACGCAGTCATACTTAAATATATGTGTGTAAGTGAACTGACAGCTGTTGGTATGTGTGTGGGAGGGTTGCTTTTCTACATTTCCCAGAATTTTAAATTATAATATGTTTGTGCCATGGCTTAAGTGAACTTGAGTTGGTATGCAAATACGGAATTGTAATGGTAAATAGTTGCATTTTTAAATGTCACTCATTAGAGTACTAGAATTTTTATTCGTGCTGCTTAGTTGCGGAGTACTAAAATGTATATATAGATCATAGATAGAGATAGACAGATATACTGTAAGTAGTTAAGTTTGGCCTTTCTCTATCTAGTTCAAACGTAAATTAAAAAAAAAAAAATTATTTTAAAAATCTCTTTCGAACCTCATAATGTTAAAATGTCAACTGTCAACTGTCAGCTGTCACTTGTTAGCAGTGACTAGTCATAATTCTAAGAAGTTTTGAAATAAAGTTTTTGCAAATTTTTTTAAGCTGTTTGTTCACACATATTCTAAGCATTATAACAAATTTTTCGCTAGGGTTGCCACATAAAAAAATTATTGGTACAAAGAAATTTAAAAGATGGCACCTTATTAAATGTCTTAGCATAAATGTTGTATACCAAAAATGTTTAAAAACTTTATTTCAAAGTGCATAAAATTGAAATATCAACTGTCAGCTGTCACTTGACAACCGTAAATGTTCTTAATTCTAAAATTCTTTGAAAAAAACATTAGAAAATTTTCTAAAGCGGTCTATGTACATATTTTGTTTAAGAATTAACATTAAGTTTTCGTCAGGGTTGCCAGATAGGAAATATTTGTTTTTATCAGGGTTGCCAGGTATGCAATATTTATTTTAAACAAAACTACTAAAGCAATTCGCAATGCAGAAGTCTTAACTTTTCTTATATTTCCAAGAAATGCTTCTTTCAAACATCATGTGGTTAAATTGTCAACTGTCACTTGTCAGCCGTGACTGCTCATAATTATAAAAATTTTGAAAAATATTTTAACGAAAGTCAAAGCTTTCCTAAGCCGTCTATGTACAAATTGTTTAAATATTAGCGTAACTTATTGACCAGGGTTGCCATACTTTTAAAAAATTTAAAAAGAAAAAACCTGAAAATGTGTATACTCTTGAAGAGTTTTAAAATTAACAAGTTTTAATAAGCATATTTTTTCAGCAAATTTGCCACAATTCAAAAATGTATTAGTACAAAAATTATTAATACACTTTTTCTATTGTCAGCTGTTAATTGGCAGGAGTGACAGTTCTAACTTCTCAACATTTTTGAAAATAGTTCTTTAGAACATATCCTTAAGCTGTTTTTGTACACATTTTGCATTGATTAGCTTGACTTATTCAACAGGTTTGCCAGATTTGACAATTCTATTTTGCCATATGATTAAATGAAAACTATTCTTTTAATGAAATTGATAACACAGTAATGGATAAGCGGTTGGTATACGAATTTTTAAAGGCTTGGCATAACTTTTTTTCCAGTGTGCCAAGATTTTGGTGCAAATTTTTTCAAAAATGTTACTCTGTCCACAAGCATCTAAAAGTTGAAATGTTAATGGAAATAAAATAAAATTTATTGCAAATAGAGTTGCCATATAATTTTATTAATGCAAAATATTATCTTCTGATGATAACAGATGAAAGGTTAATGTAAATAGAATAAATGGGTTGCATTTACATAAAACTAAGCTGTTATCTGTGAGTAAACTGAGCTTACGCTTAAGAGCAAGGTTGCCAAATAGTTTTTCTTTAATTTTTTTCTAATTATTTTTTTTTTAATGTTGAACCTTAAAAAGTAGACTAGTTCGGAAGTTCTCTCATATTACTAAAAATAAGAAAAATATATTTAGAGTTGCCAACCAATTTTTAAATTTATTTATTTTTTTTTTGCTAGAATAAACATTTTAGTTGTGAATGTAATTTAAATAGAATTACTGCTTATTTTTAAAATAGTTAAATTAATATTTTATATTTACGAAAATATATACTTTCGGGTATAAAAGACCCGATGTGTCTAAATCTTGTACGAAAATTTTGGAATTATGTCCAATTAATTTTGAAAATTTATTCATAACTTATTCTGACAGTAAAAATATCGTACTTTCGTAGGTTTTAAAAATTATTATTTTCAGTAATGACACAAAAGGGTTGCCATTTATTTTTAATTTTTAGGTTATGCTTACTTAAAGTAAAGCTAATTTCAAATATAATTTATTTATGTATATGCAAAAAATATAATTTTCACAAAAACGAAAAAATGCCATATAATTATCTTTATATATATATATTTTTGCTCGGGGTTGCCAATTTATACTTTTTTTAAATTTTTTTTTAATTTTTTAATTTAATTACAGTGAATCACACGAAGAGCTTCATACTAAAGGTTTAAAAGCTTTAATTTACTACACTCACTTTACTCAAGAGTCAATTTCCATATTAATATAGGGTTGCCACTTATTGCAAAATATAATTTTTTGTTTAAAATATTAAGGACTCAACTAAAAGTTTTTTTTGTAGAAAAATATGTCGAAAATTTAATGTCAGTGCAGTAAACTATTTTTAAAAGAAATATTAATAAATTTGATAGAAAAAGTGAGACTGAAAGACAACATTTTCAAAACTGCAGATCAAGCTTTTCGGTATTCAACCAAGAACTGCGCAAGCATCCAGACCCAAGCTCAACAACTGCTGGCACCAACATTATACCACAAACATACACACATACATATGTATGTATATACAAATATAATTTTGAACTAGTTACACATACACATATATATGTAAATATGTATAAAGACACATATATACAACTGTTTATGTAAATACGCACAGCACATTTGCCACTGTAATCATACACTTATACACACTTGTATCCGCAAGTAATTTGTGCGTTTATAGTCGTCATGTATTGTTAGCAATGAAATATGGGTCGAGTGTCATATTAAAACGCAACTGTGGCAAGTGAGCCAACAGGGAGTTGAGAATCACAGTGAACAGTCTATGACAAACGACTGTGTGTGTGTGTGTGAGTGCGTGTGGTTGGTAAGGGCTGCAAGCGCAGAATTGTTGTATATTAAATGTGTGCATAGCTAGAGACGTATGTTTGTATGTACGCCTGTTGACAGCAGCTGAATGCGTTGAAGTCGGTTGTTAGCAGTTGAAAATGTGAAAAAAATCTCGCTGCAAAAGTGAAGTTTTCTTCAGTTAAAAATTTCTGCGAATTTTACGTAATTGTGGTAACTGAAGTATGCATATTTCTATTTCTTAAGCAATTTTAATCATTGAAAAATATTCCCTTAAAATATGATTGACAAATTTTGAAGCAGAAATATGTAAATTTTAGCGAAGAGCTCTCATGCATTTATTCGCTTATTAAATATTGGATATTGCTATATTAAATTCTGTTGTATTTTGAGCAAGAAAATTTCTCATATTTATTTAGTTATATTTTATATTTACCTTTAAGGTAGTACGTATCTTTCTTCCTTATTTTATGTAGTAAAAACAACATGTTTATATTGGTATTAAAGACTTTGTTAGACATTTTTATTTCGGTTAAATTCACTAATATGACCTCCAAAGATATATTAGGAGGAGTGGACTGCACATGAACTCGCTCCAAAGCTTGGAAATACGCAATAATCGGCTGGCAAGGTGTTTTGGCATCTGTTTTTGGAATAATTTTTATTGACTACCTTGAGAAAGGAAGGACCATAATAGCGACTTTTTCATAGCGTTACTGAATCGTTTGAAGGACGAGATCGCTAAAAAAACGGCGGCATTTGAAGAAAATGAAAATGCTGTTTCATCAAGACATTGCACCGTGCCACAAGTCGGTGAAATGATGGCAAAAATCCATGAATTCGGCTTCGAATTGCTTCCTAATTCCGCGTTTTCTGCAGATCTGGTCTCCAGTGACTACTTCCCGTTCTCAGATCTTCAATGAATGGTTGCTAAGAATAAATTTCCGTCGAATAAAGAAGTGATTGCCAAAACTGAGGCCTATTTTGAAGCAAAGAACAAATCGTACTACAACAAGTAAGGACGGGTTAACCTTAACCTTTAGATGTAAAACATTAATCAGAGGATGGAAATCCAAGCAATTTTATCTATTTCGCATAAGATTTGTTTGAAAAATTAAAATCATTATATATACATATGTAGCATAAGGGAGTAGTGGTGGTATCGACCCGAATTTATCTATTAACTATTATTATGCCACACACTCAAAAAACGTTCCCTGGGTTTCATTGCATACAATCAACAATCTCATGGAGTAAAGTCAGCCGGATGCTCGAAAACCCTGATATTAGTTATATGAGGTCTAGGCGAGTTTTCTCCTGATGTTATTGATTTGAAGTACAAATATGCACCGTTATGAGAAAAAGGAATGATATAGTGGGAATGGACTGAACATCAACCCCTTGAAGAGTACCATCCTCCAGTTTACGAGACGCAGGACTCTGCCCGAT
The DNA here is from genome assembly GCA_037783105.1 of Bactrocera zonata. Taxonomy (NCBI): domain Eukaryota; kingdom Metazoa; phylum Arthropoda; class Insecta; order Diptera; family Tephritidae; genus Bactrocera; species Bactrocera zonata. The sequence continues at coordinate 120,541 of JBAWJQ010000618.1, read as the reverse complement.
TGCAGGATGGTGAAATATCTTGGTCTCACGATGGATTCCACTCTGAGGAGGAAGCAGCATGCTGACAAAGCTGCTAAAGCTCGAATGGTATGCAATCGACTAGCTGGTAAATCCTGGAGCTGCAAGCTAAGGATTGTCAGGCGGTTGTACACCATGATCTTACGATCGATTATCACATATGAAGCGGTGACTTGCGCCTCGACAGCATTGCTGACTTCAATAGGACTTCAACTATCGAAGCTGCAATGACTCGCTTGCATCTACGTATCTAGTGCCACGCGCATAAGCCCGACGGCAGTACTTGGAGTCAACTCATATCGTTCCACCTAGTAATCAGTCAGGTAACCAAAGGCACACATCTTCGAATGAAATCGCAAGGGTTTGACATTAAGCTAGTCTTATTCCAGCGTATGAAGGGCTTACGAGGCGAAATATCATTGGCTCTTCTTCCAAACAGCAAAAGCAGAAGTGTGAACTTCATTAGGAAGTTTAAGGTTTCACTTAGCAGCAAGGCTCAATGGACTGAATCTGCTTTTGAGATACTGCTTAGGGATAGTACAATCAAGTAGTATACCGACGGCTCGAGAACGTTGCAGGGAATTGGTACAGCACTCGCAGGATCACGAACCAAACTCTCTATACCTATGGTAAGTTTTCCGAGCATATTGCAAGCAAAGGTCTTTGCTATAATTCGGTGTGTAGAGAGAAACCTCTAACGCAGCTATCGCAATGAACGTATGATCATACTCAGCGACAGTCAAGAGGCACTAAAAGCGATCTCTACATACGAGATCAAAACGCTATTGGTGCAGGAATGTAAAGATCGGCTCTGCAAAATCATAACCAAGTGCACCTGGTTGCTCGGTCAGAAAGGTAGAGGCGGGAAAGAACTGGCTGAAGAATTCGCACGCTGCGCAGCATTCACCAACATAGTAGACCCGAACCGTTCATTGCGGTTAGTTCGCATATCATAAAGGAGCTGCTCCGCAAGGATGAAGAAGTGGGTAGAAAAGGTATTGTCATAGTGACTTAGAAGAGAGCGGTGTAATCCTCATTTATTTACCTATCTATCCATCTACCTCATTAATAATAGAACCTGAATTTAGAGGTCCTTCCATTATCTTCCTACTCTTCGTTTCCAGTTTTATTTCAGAAAATTCCTTTTCAAGATTCAATTTACGGTAAAATGTGTGAAAGATATAACGGATCAATAATTGGATTTTATTTAAACTCTCCTTCATTAAATTTATTTGCGAAATGAAATTTAAAATGGGCTTACCGTAACCTCTGTATAACAGCCATAGTTAAGTTGACAAATGTATGAGCACCGAAATGCAAATTTGAAAAGTAAAACAAAGAGAAAGTTGAAAAAGTGACACCACACCGGTGCTGGCTTCTGGCAGCAGCAACTAAATAATCAGTTCACATATGCACAGGAAGTTTTAATTTTTCATACCACCGACGGCATTTTCACACGGTATTGCCATGAATGCAGAATAGAGCGCCGAGACCAAATTGAAATAGACGGAAGGAAAAGCTCAAAAAAAAACTTCGAAAAAGTAAAAAAAAAAAAAATACGAAACCCAACTTTACGAAGTTCGCATGAAAAAGAAATGCTAATAGCGATGCAAATGAAACGAAAAAAAAAAATAAAACAAGAAATGAAAGAAATAAAACAATGTCCCCAAAGAGTGCTGATTGAGATGGCAAAGAGCTGAATTGGCGATGGGCTTAGCATAAAATTGAAAACAAATGGGTTTTTTTTTTGGTTTGCGCATAAATATTGCACAAAGTCATGAATGCCACATATGGAAGGAGCATCTAAATTGAATGCATAGTTTGTAGCTTTGGTGTCCGGAGCTGCTTGGTCTAATAAAGAGTTGTTCTTTAGTGTGACACGGGTTAGTGGTTTGCGAAAGTTTGTCACTCGTTAGCTTCGCTGTTTCAAGATTCAATGATAGTTATATGTATAGCTTAGCGCTTGACTGTGTTGGGGCATTATAGATTTCAGTTATTAATAAAATCTAAGTAAAAAATTAAAAAAGAAAATAATGTTAAATTTTTAATTTTGGCAAAAAATATTAAAAATCTGAACATCAATTACACGATGAAAAATATTTTTCGGAGTCTTTAGGAGTAATATTTATTTGCAGTTTTACAAGGAACTTATCTCATATATATGTATATGTTAACGACTACAATTGAGCCTTTTAAAAACAATTCGGAGTCTTTCGGAGTTGCAAAAATTTAAATGTAATATATACATGAATGTATTTGCGACCACAATCCCACTTTGAAAACTGCAATTCGGAGTCTTTCGGAGTACCACATACAAGAGTCTTTCGAAGTAACATATATTTTCATATTTTTCAAAAGCTATCCACACTTATGCCAATGACCACACATAAAAAAAAAAATTAGGAATTTTTCGGACTAACATATATTTAAATTTTAGCAAAAATGTAACCGTATATACACATATTTACGTCCACAACCATATCTTGAAAAAAAAAAAAATAATAATTCAGAGTCTTTCGGAGTAATTTATTTTTGCATTTTTACCAACACAGCTGTGTCCCTGCCGAGCTCTTTCCAATCTAGACAGGATCGGCTACGATGCGGCTTCAGATCAGGAACCATTAGGAGAGTCGGGAATATAGTTGTTGGACTTAAGTCAACTACACATATACTATACCGAGTGCAACCAACGAGGTATGAACTTTTCGACTGCTAAGAAAAGTATACCATATACATTTATAATACTGACTTAAATTTTTCCTCAGATGACGTCACAATGGAACTTTTCTACCAGCGCTATCTGCGAAATCTCAAAAGAAAAAAGAGTCATATAGCACTAGTTCCAAATTGACATACTCGGTTACTACTTGCCGACTAGTCGCCAAATTCTATGCGTTTCTAAGTTTTCACACTCACTCATAGATATTGCATTTATGGTCGATAAATCTTGCATGGCAAATATTCATGTGGATGGCAGAGTGATGTGAGCAACTCAACTGATTGGGTCACTCGACGGCACCAATGGCTTTGCACATACAAACGTATAAATCTTACATTGACAGTTATGCTGTGACGACAGAAGGACAATATGAGCGCACGCACAGCCACACATACAAACGTACTTTATTGTATTTCTATCGTGTGACCACATGACGGCACATGAAACTCAACTCGGCAAAAGTAACTCAAGTGGAAAGCAGAGTTGGAGAGAGTGAAGCTAGAGTCCGAAGGCTGAGGAGCATGTATAAATGAGTGAGCTTATATGTATATGTGTATGCACCTTTATTTACGTGCCAATTTGTTTGCTCGTGTGCTTGTGTGCGTGTGTGTGTGTAGCTTTGTAATTGCAATTTGTGATTTGTTTTCTTGGGAGAAAATTTACGTTGCCTTTCGGTCATCCGCTGAGGGCAAACGCATGACGCACACTCATACAACAACAACAACAACAGTACATATTATCAGCAAAACAAAACTATAAATAGAAATCCCTGTAGTAATTTTAAAATACGATTTTGTGCACCAACCAAGCTTGGGAATAATTTGTAGCACACTTTGTGGCGCAACTGGAGAAATGGCAGAGGGGGCAAACGGGCAGCCGGTGGCACAAATCACATTGGGTAATCAAATACAATATGTAAATGATGACTGGCAACAAATTTACGCACTTACACACACACACACACACATAAGCAGCGTTGTGTGCGTGTGTGTGTGCGTGCATGTGAGTGGCAATTGTGCGACCAATTGGATTGTGCCAATAACAGTAAAAAACAATGTTATGCTTAGCTTGTAAGTGTTTGGCGCTAACAAGGCAGCTAGAGCCACTTAAAATACAACATTATTGTTGTTGTAGCGGTTACTATGCTTGTTTTTTCTCGTCTAACTGCTGATTAAACCAAGTTCATGAACGCTTGTGGACAGCAAATTACGCTCATAAATTCTGCCACAGCTGTGCATGTTATTACGCAAACGAGCTACGCTGTCAGCAAGTGCTTCGGACATTCGTTGCAGCTTGTCAGATAACTGTATTACTGCAAGCGCAATCGTTGGTTTTATGTTTCGTCGGTTTTCTTGCGATCTCTCGTTATTTTATGCGCTCATTTTAACTCTTTCGTTTTAATTTGCCAACTTTTGGCTATGTATAGATTTGCATTAGGGTGGATCGAAACTAAACCAATGAATTAATGGTTTAAAATGAAATTATACATATACGGAAAAAACAAGAAAAATGCAGCTTTGGCTGCACGGAAGCAATAATACCCTGAACAGGTGTATTTTTTATAGCACAAAAGTCTACAAAAATATCTTTATCGTGCTATAGTCATCCGATATGAACAGTATCTTCGTAGATTATAGCAATATCTGTACAAAACGGTATGAATATATTTCGTTACTACACCTTTTCAAATAAAAAAGTTTTTCATATAAGAACTTGATTTTGATCGATCAGTTTGTATGGCAGCTATACGCTATAGTGGTCTGATCTGAACAATTTTTTCAAATATTGTACCGTTGTTTTCAAAAGTAATGTGTACCAAATTTCGCAAAGATATCTCAACAAATAAAAAAGGTTTTCATACAAGGACTTGAGTTGGATGAGACAATTTATATGACAGCTACATTTGTATATGCTAAATATGGATAATTCTGACAAATGAGCAGCTGCTTTAAAAAAAAATTGACGTGTGCGAAATTTTAAGTTGGTATCTATAAAACCATATAAGAGACTTGTTCACTTTCACACAGACAGACGGACATAGTTAAATTGACTCCTTTCAATATTTTCTGATCTTTTATAAACGGTTTTTATAGTGAATCCCATATTTGCTTTCGTGAGTTAGAAATATCACATATACCCAGTTTAGGGTATAAAAATACGGATTAAACTATAAAAGTTTTCTATATTGTTGATTCTTGCAGAGCATAAAATATTTTAAAAGGTCTAGTTGTGTGTGATTTCAATTAAAAAATTATATATATAATATAGATTTGCTTTTGTCTCACCCTAACGTATGTATAATATATGTATATTTTTCTATACATGTATATGCGTAGATGCCAACTGAAAATAGTGTTCCGAGTATTAACTAATATCGTTACAAAGCTTGAGTTTCTCGTGCATTTAACTGCAAGATAATTATGACAAGGCGACAGCTGTATAACGGAATTAATGTCGGTCCATAATTTTGCAGAAATTTGCAGCATTAAAAGCACTTCTTTACTTTAATGATTTTAAAAATTTAAAATGCAATGCAAAGTTATATTAAATGATGCTCCGAAGGAAAGCAGACCAAAGACTCTCTTCGGCAGTAGATTATAGTTTTAAAGATTAAAAAAATATATATTTTCAAAGCCAAACATTCCAAATCGACAGCGAAATAAATATCGCTTAACCTTCCGAAATATATTTAAAATTTGAGTAACATCTACAGAGCTATGATTCTCATCTCTCACAAACGAAACGGGAAATGAACACGTGAACATACCTAACCGTATACCGGAAATAAGTTATGCACAAGAGACCACTAATATTTTATAATTACTCCAAAAAAAAAAAATGATTTTTTACACAAACAGAGCCAAATTAAAAGGAAGAGAATCGAGATCAACTCAATAGAAAATAAAGTGACTACAACCCCAACAACACACGAAAGGGAAAGTGGTATCAGAAAGTATTGTCAAAAGTATATGACATATACGTAGATGCTATCCCATATATTTGAGAGAAATTAATTTCACATTTAAAACATTGAAAAATAAATAAAAGTTTTCTAGAAGAATAGAACTCTAGTTAGCTAATGAATATGTATGTATCCCTTAATATGTATGTATGTATGTACAAAATAATTTCTCTTTTATCTTAGTCTGACTGATATAAAATCAATTTTGTCCACTTACCGATTCGATGGCTTTCTCCAAGCGGAAAATCTCTTCTTGTAGTAAATGTAAGGTTCCAGTTTTGCCACGGTGTCTTGCAAATGCCGCAGCGCAGGCGCTGTGAATACTGTTTACCCAGTTTTCTAATTCAACCTGAAATTGGAAATAATATATATGATTATAAGCAGAAAAACTGATAAAATAGTTTAAAGAAAGTCATTACTAGTTTAAAAACTTGCTTTTTTATGTCCTCTAATATCATTCTCGAGATCATGACATCCTATATGGACTTATATTTGTGTGAAAAAGTATTGCTGTTTATACTTTAATAATGGTTTTATTTACTAGAATATACAAGATCGCGATGGTACCGTTGCCGCAAATGGGAGACAGTCGTCTACAACCGGGGGATACAGTGAAATATCAAGGGTTCATCCTGGATAGAAAGCTTTCGTGAAAGCCGAATATTGAAGAGAAAGTAGTTCTCCGGCTCTGCGACACTGTAGTCAAACCCATTATCTTCTAAAAAGTCTTTATGTGGTAAAGGGCTTTAGAAAAGACCACACTTGCCAAGAAACTGCAGAGCGTTCAACGAACGGCGCTCATTAGTATGTGAGGTGCACTAAGGTCCACTCCAACCATGGCATTTAACGCCGTCTTGCACATATTGTCCGTAAACATCGTCGGACGATATATAACTGCGAAAGTTGCTATCATAATCAGAGAATCTGTGTTCCTAAAAATACAGTCTCATCGACTTCATACCAGATCACTTGGATCATAGATTCGTCAAACCGAATTCTTTCCCTGCCCATATACCGGCGAGGGGAGTGGGAAGAAGCCGTTGGAGGACAGAGGCAGTGAGCTTCTTAACGGTTGGGTCAATGCTTGTGAGCTGGTAGAGGGTTTTACTATCAGGAGCTTTCTAGCAACTCCAGCTTCAGACTTCCTGACTATTGCAGTGTTTTCCAGGCCGAGGTAGATTTACTGCTCCGGTAAGCAGCCTCCTTCAGCGAAGTGCCCATCCACTATCAGATAGCAGGGCGGGAACACTAGTCTAGAACTCGTAAACAGTGCGTTCAGGGTTAGTCAAGGTGTGCCTCACAAAACCACTATCGGTAGAATAGGAGCGGGTCGGTGCTCCCGTATCCTCTTATGTTCTACTACTAGGTGGCTGGATTTGGCGGAAGGTTGGCCAGCGCTGGGTCACAATCGGTACATGCGCTTTTTGGCCTAAGATCGATCCCAAGAGGTCTCTTTGCCTTCCATAAGCCTAGCCCCTCCCTATTTGTGGGGCTTTTAAAAGGCTACCAGGCGCCTTCTTGAAAATAACTCAACACTTCGTTTTTGTTTGTCCCGCGTTTGGGGGTCAAGACTTAAACATTCGGAAGCGCATACATTCAGACATCTCACCGAACTGGAATAAACAGCATACACAGCTACTTAAGAGCCAATAATTTTCCGTTATTACAACACTCGACCTTGTGTTGCAAGACCGGTTAAGAACTATTATGGAAACAGCGGCTGGTATGTTCTGCCTTCTCCGACTTATAGCCAAGACTTTGCGCCTTCTGACTATCATTTGTTTCAGTCGATGTAGAACGACCTCACTGGAGAACTGTTCCGATAACAAAATGGTATGAAAAATAGACTTGATACATTTTTGGCCACCAAGCTGAAGCAGTTTTTTTGAGATGGAAGCCATATACTTGTATTGCCACAAAGATGGAAAAATAGTATAGTTTCATTTGGGCAAGTTTGCTATAGACTCAATATAATGTTAATTGCAAGAAAATTCACTTCGCCATATTGGTTATTACCGCAGTCTCGCTCCGGTCAGAGAAAAGTCATGGGAAATAGTAATGGCTGTAACACACTAATTTGGCTGAAAAGTTCAGACTTTGTCTTTATGCAAATATTTTCGTTACTAAGCAACGTTTTCAAACCATGCAGCCTAATTAGAATACATCGATTTTGTAGATTTTCGAATTATTTTTTTTGCCAATTGCAACTTTAAAACATTCTCAATGCAGCATTGAGCCCCTCAGGTATGTAACTACAATAACAAAAACACATATGCGCTCATACATTTACCCAAATACACATACGGGGATCTGAAGCTAGAAGCAGCTAAATCGGTATAAATCAGCGCGCATATGTCAAGGCAATGAATAGAAAAGTTGTTTGCGCTGTGCGAATAGCTGCCGGCGGCAGCAAAGACAAAAAACCGCCTCCATAAAGCGCAGCTGGTAGGAATGGCGGACAGGCGGGGAGGGTGTAGCATAGAAGTTCATTGCTCGCGGTCATTTTCGGTTTTGTTAGTTCAATTTTATGCGCTTACATTCAATGTCCCATACAAGCGCACATGATTTCAGGATATTTACATAATGCACACAAATACATGCGTTTTGGCATTGCTTTTAAGGTGCGCGCTGCATTTTAAAGTGAGTTGCCATGCGGTCGGTGGGTGGAACACTCGGCAGTCGTCCACTTAATTTTGCACGCAACTGAAAAATTACCTCTCCGAAGCGATGACGGCGCCTTAGAAATCATAAACACGGCCTTACGGGACACATGTGGACCTCGCTGCATAATCGGCCCTGGCAAATATGACATGTGTATGTGTTTGTGTGTGCTGTACGCCACAATTAGATGCTCGTCCGCACTCTAATTCTCACTGAATGCACAGCATGTATTGCCTGTGTGTGTTGCAAGCTTAAAGCGAGCTTTTCACACTGCTTGTGCAGTAAGCATTAATTATGAGTCTGGTCATCGCCTACAGACAGTAAACTTGCAAAAATACCTACATACACAAACAAACTCACATACATAAACAAACTCATATACACACACAAACAAAAAAATAAAGTCACATACACGCAGCCAAACTCAAACTCATCCTCTTCCAAACGCATACTCAACCACACTCGAACGCATATCAACTTATCCTTGCTCACAATCGCGCTCGCAGCGCTGCTTTGGTGCATCGGTGCATTATTAAGCGCCTCTAAAATGTCCTTGCTGAACGCACTTCATACAGAGAGAAGTCTCGGAAAAACAAGAAAAAAAAACCAACTCAAAATGGCACCACAAACAAATTCTGCAATGAATATCCACTCGCTGCATTTAAGCTGCCTGTGTCCATGTGTGTGTGGTGTAGCAGGCGTTATGTCCATGTAGACGCTTGGAGCCGTGCTTTTAAGTAGTCGAAAATTCATGTGCACTGCCCGGGGCGTTTCCATTGTGCGCTCCGCTGCATGCTAAAGACTTTGGATTAGTTTTTTCTTCTAATTTTGCTTTTCTCTTCACTGCTGTTGTTGCAATTTTTTGGCAATTTAACATGACTTACTTTTAAGATAATCCAGTAATTTGCAGGCATGTGTGGCGAAGAGTTTGGTTTAAATATTTTGGACCAACCAAAATTACTACGAGTTTGCTTGACAACGTTGAAAATGTTCCAGAAGTGGTTTAGAAATCTACTTTATCACGAACATAAGTATTTGGGTGGCCTATAGGGTTCAATGAGGGCTGTGTAAGCATCAAAACTTATTCCATCTATCTCTGCTGATGATAATATTAAAAAAGTTAAAGAAGCTGTGCTTGAAAACCATCATATTGGTATCAGAGACATAGCAGACGACCTTAACAGCTTATGGCTCGGTGCTATATATCAATGCTAAAGCTGTACCAAAAGACTTGAGTCGATGTCGAGTAGAGTTCGTAAAAGAGATACTTGACAACGTAGATGAGAGTCTTACATCCGTCCTACGCTCCATTACAGGTGACGAGAAGTGTGTTTATGAATATGATTTCGAAACTGTCTAACAGTCTAGCGAATGGTGCTCAAAAAAACGAGCCGAATAAACCGATAAACAAGAACTCGCTGAAGGCGCAGAAATCTTTTGCAGCCCAGACTTAAACCAGGTGTATGGAAAATTGGTTTGAACGTTGGCATGGCTCAAAGCGTCTGTTTGAAATATGATAATAAAATTTATTAAAATACGTAAACATGTACTTTTTTGTAATTCCTAGTCAAGTTTATTTAAAATGGTTTACTAAAAAAATGAAAAGGATACTCGTGAACGCCCAAGAAAAACAAGCCTCATTGATGATCATCCTGCCCTTCATGACAAATTGCAGCGGGAGGAGGACTAAATGTCAGCTCGTAAATTCAGTTAATATTCTCTTCTAAGAAATTTCCACATACGGAAGGGAATAGCTTTTGTCGTTGAACATAAATATTAGTGCGGTCCCACCGGAGAAAAAAATGGCGAAATATTTTGTTCAGCGATGAAGTTAAAATTAATTTTTGCGAAAATGATTGCAGAAGAACTGTGCGACGGCCTTAAAGCAATTAACTTGATTTTAGATGCACCACAAAGACAATAAAACATGTGGGTGGAAACATAACGATGTGGGGATGTTGCCCCTACCAAGCGTTGGTCTTTTATTTAAGATAAAGGAGATATTTTCCAAATCGTTGTGCTGTCATGGCGCTGTGGCGTTATCAACTAGATAACGAGCTGAAACATACATCGAAGTTGGAGCCTGAGTGGCTCAAGGATGCAAATGTGAACTGTATGCAATGGCTTAGTCAATCACCTGATTCCAACCCGATACGAGAAGATTGGCAGCCTTTTCAAATCGAAATAAGGAGAAATTGTGGCGTAAAGTGAAGGGACTGTGGAACGATACCGCATTGGAAATCTGCCCAAAAATTAATTGAATTCATGCCGAATAGGATTGGAAAACTTATGAAAAAGGAAAATGGAAGATATACAGGTTATTGAAAACATGTGCCTGGAATAAAGGATAACTTGAATTTTTTCGTTTTTGTTAATATAAAATATATTTTGCGCTTATTATTTTGACCAGTGCTGTTTCTTGTTGTGAAAAATTTCAGTCTGAATATTTGGAATGAAAATTTTCGGACATATTGGGGTTAATAGAGTAAAAAAAGATATAACTAAAAGAAATTTTTTTTGGTTCCAAGTAGTGCAGGTTGCAAGTAGTAGTCCCTTGTATTGTAAAATTTACCTATCTCTGTGAGTAAGTGGGTCGTATGATAAACCACATGCTTATTCGAGAGCCATGTGCTCAAAATATCTCAAGCTTATCGCAAGTACTCACAATAATTATATGTATCTGATTTAACCTTTTTCTCTGTTTGGCTTAGTATATATTTAAAATACATCGTAAAACTGAACAATTAAATTAAAAATTTTAAATATACTTATGCGTTTTTACCACTAAAAATTTAAAAATTTTATTATTTGAAAAAATTTATAAAAGGTGGCAACCTTCTTTTTTATTTCTTTTAAACAATAAGAGCATTTAATCTTGTAGTAAAAAAAAAACTATAATATACTAAAAAATATTGAAAAATATAAAATATTAATAGGTGGCAACATTTTTAAAAAACTTTTTGCCACGCGAAAGAGCACTAAAATTTTAGTATGGAAGTTTTCACACCTTTTAAATTTTGTCATCTAAAAAATTTCAAAACAAGTGGTAAACTTCTTTTTTATTTTCTTCAAGCAATAAAGGATTAAACTTTACAACGAAAATCAAAAATATAAAATATTAAAAAATATGAAATATTAAAAAATATAAAATTGTAATAAGTGGCAACCTTTCCCAACAAATTTTCGATACGCGAAAGAGTTCTAAATTTTTAGAATAGAAGTTTTTATGCCTTTAAAGATATGTATATATTTAAAAAAATTGTTATTTCAACATTTTTATTCGGGTGGCAACGTTCAAACCTATTTTTTATATTTTAAATAATATGAAAATTAAACGATAAAAAATTCAATAGTAAATAATAATAATAAAAATAAATTTTATAAAAAATTTATAACAATAAGCATTTTTTTTAAAACAGATGGCAACCTTCCAATAAAAAATAACGCTCGTTTTAAGACCGCTTAGTTAAATTTGTAAAACTTTTTTATATTTTACGTCTTATTATTTAACATTTTCCAAACAGATGGCAACCTTTCAAAATTTTAATTTTGCTCTTTTACACATCCTGAATTAAAACCTAAAATAGCAAAATTTATACGATTTTGAAATAGGTGGCAACCTCAAAAAAAAAAAAATTGATTACACGCTTTTTAAACCGCTTTAATTTCTAAGTTTTTTTTTAAATTTTATTATATATTATATATCATAATATTTAAAGACTGGTGGCAACCTTATAATATTTTTCCAACGACACTAGTATTAAGCAAAACAACAAAATAGAATAATAATATTACACAAAAGTATTTAGCTTGAGGCAACTTGCGCTTCAAAATACAAACTAATATTTAGATGAGAGTAAACTTTTGAAAATTTCATAGTTGAAAAATAAATATTTTTTAGTTGTCTAAACATTGCTTTAAAGTGTCATATCAATTCACGCTTTATTCTGCATATGAATGAATAAATGTATAGAAATTCTATTAAAATAAATGTTTATTGCCTTGCCTCGGCTGAAAATCAAATAAATTTGTGAATAAATAAATTTACCTATAAATGCACAAATATACATATATATGAGTGTGTTTGTGCATATTAAAGCTCACCTACGCCTCTAAGCAGCGCAGCCGAGAGCGAAATGCATATCAAAATACCGACGTGTTTATGTTTACTCAAGTCCACGTATGTGTGTGTGCTTCAAGTGTATTTGGCTGTGTATTTGCGTATGTGCCTATGTATGCTTAAAATGTATTATACGTTTGTAAATGGAGAAAATCGCAATATTGGCAAATACTAAAAAATGCACGAACCAGAGTTGGATATGTTCGATGCATAAACGTCGCTGTAAGCGCTCAAATTTAGCTTGAATTTTTCGATTTGGCTTCTGCAACTTCTTTGCTTCTTGCCGACTATTATGAAATATTCACTATTTTCTGTTCTCTATTTTAATTTTTTTTATTTCATTTCATTTCATTTTTATTTGTGCGAAAATCTGTAATGGAAATTTAATTCAAGTCATGTGATGATTTCACTACTTTGCTGGCATGTTGAGATTTCGGTTTTCTCTCACTGCGTAGATATGTGTATGTGTGTGTCGCTGCTTTTGCGTTCGTTCGTAGGTGAACTTATTCGCAGGGTCATAAGGCAGTTAGGCAAGTACGTGACGCTCGTGACTGCGAGACTAAAATGCTGTCAAATATTGGAGCAAAGAATAGAGATATTCATATTAAATAACACTATGCAACTGAATGGAGAATGGAGCGCTTTGAAAGTGTGCACTTGCGCCGCTTGCCGAGAATTTTACTTTAAATTTGGTAATTTTTTAATATTTTTGTGGCAGCAGATTTGGATAGAATATATAGTTTTGTTAATTTATTTCATAACTTTTATTTTAGATTCGCACGAATCAGTGAATAGCAGAGTGGCATATCTAGAAGAGGTTAGAGGCTGACGACAGCCTTACCCAACAGTGTAGAATGGACACACTAACCATCTTGGTAGGGCTCGAGGCCCATCTAAAACTTCTGTCGTACTTTCCGGTTCCGGCACCCGGTTGCAATGCAACTCCACATTGAGTGATCAAAAGACTCTGCCTGCATTTAGGTATTAAACCACAACTACCACGAAACTCTCCGGGAGGCCAGTCCGCCTGAGTAGAGAGGAGCGAACTCCAAGGGCTTCTGCTCCCCATGGTACCAGAATTAAGTCTCCGGTCAGACCTTGTAGCAAAAACTACTACCAGTTTAGCTTCAATACTGCTCTGAACTGGTGACCAGGGGTTAGATTCCATGCTCTCATCTCACTCATTCAAAAATCACACTTTACCTAACCTTAAGTTTCAGCCAATTGTCTTTGCCGCCTAAATATCCCTAACAGTTCGGCATTCCGACTAGTGGAGATCACACAGCTGACTTCTAGCCGTCCATTTGTACAGCTAATCTCCATTTCCCCAAGGTTCCTGATATCCAAGTACAGTGCACATTCTGCCATGACATGTACCCAATCCTCATTGCATGCTCCCCACACATATTCAGATGTTTCCGCTAGATTTCTGCTATGCAAGAATGGATTCAAAGGTCCATGCCCAGTAAGTAAGAAGCCCGAGCTCAGACAGAATTTGAAGTCGGGATTTTCTTTCACAAACCTGACACCTTGAATGCACTCGTAAGTACCTCGACTGTTACGGCTATTATCACAATGGTCTTGTCATTTATTCGAAACCCTTCTTAACACTAAAAGCCTCCTGCTTCCGAGATATCCCTCCCTCTCCACATCATCGTCAAAAATCCAGTTATTCTGCAACAATGACATACTCAAGCCTCTCCTTGACCTGAACAGCTTAACAGCTCGCTGTATGTAAAAACTACGATATGCAGTCCTTTGTGAAGTTATAAAAATGAAACTCCTGTTTCCGACCTCGGTGGACTCCGACAGGACAATATCCTGTTAGAACCCCCACAACAAGAGAGAAGTTAGTCTGAATGAGGCTGAAGTGGTTATTGCATTTCTTATGCTCGATCTTAGGCCAAACGGAACTTGCAACAGCGTATGGACCGTTGGTAGCCCAGCGCTTGCCAAGCTCCCGCAAAGCACAGCTATCCAGCTGTAGTAGAACATTCGAAAAGAGTGAAGCGCTGACCCGTTGCTATTCTACTGTTAGAGTGCCTTTCCTTCCCAATTCGTCACACTTACAGTTACCTTCGCTTCCGCTGTGGCCTGGCACCCCACAAATGGGTTATCGCAAAATGACTCCATGCCATTGATATCGAGGTAAAGTACTCCTTAACCTCTCTTGTATTCATCTCGAGTGATAATATATTTTTTGTTTTATCGAGTTTTGTTGATCCTCCTAGAGATCAGCTATAGCATCTGGAGAATCCAAAGTTTTACATAAAATTCTTTATATTTTTGATGTGTTTTTTTTTTTTTTATTTTTTACAAGTGAACCAATTTAGCTTAGTCTTAGATGCCTCTTTGCAGAGCATGATAGATCAATCAAGTTTTCAAAAAGTTTCAACGCATGTTTACAACGAAAATCGTCAGAAGTCTGCACTAAGAGATTTCGGTATAATTATTTTCAGTACCTTTAACCCTCTACCCCTCTTTTTCTTTAGTTCAGCTTTATTGTATGCCAGCAATGTTTTAAAAATCATTTGTAGAAAAAGAGAAAAAAACTCGAAGTAAGCCATAAACACTGATAATTTTGTTGAATAATTACTTAAACAGCATTATTTTATACCAAGTTCAGTTTGTAGCCAATAAATTAGGAACACAGGGTGTGCGTCTGTGCTAGAATATGATTTGCTGGTGTATTGCTCCTAAAGGTAGGCAATGTTTTTATGTTTTTCTTTATTCATTGTTTATTTACGTATATTTTGCCTGAGTGGATAACAATAGGAAAGTATGACTTAAACAACTAAAATTTCGTACAAATATAAAAGAGAATAAAGAAGCCGAAATATTTCTAAACGAGTGGGTGAAATATGCCGTATCAATTACTTCAGCAAAAGAAAATTTGATGCATTTTCTTTTGGCAAGACTACAGCGCAATCTACCTAACACCACAAGCAAGAGCTGCAATATTTGATTTCATTTACTTTAAGTTTTATATCTTGCTCAAACAGCTTTAATACAGCAACGCATAAGTATAGATGCAAAAGTATATGACTGATTGAGCTAGATGATAGCACAGCCATTGATAATACTGATAGTGAAAGCAATATCTCTAATGGATAATACTACTCGACGCGTGTCTTATTTATTGGGTTTCCTTCTGCACAGTTGTAGGTTTGTATGCTTGCTACGGATACAAGCAAAAATGCTCGTTGATATATACGCTTATATATATACATGCGTAGCTATGTGTTTGCATGAATTCACTCCCTTTTAATGTACTCACCTGACATGGCGCCTGGAATAGATACGCATCACCGAATGCTGTACTCAAACAGAATATATAATCACGTTTGGGATGCTCCGGTATTGGTTGCATAATCGCACCATCAACAATAATTAAATGCTTTGGTGCCGCTTCAACGCTACGACCCTCACGTGAATCGCACGGATAGAAGAGCAGTGTGGTGCCTTTGAGGCAAACCCAATAGCCTTTCCAGCCTCGTTTGCGTGCCAATTCGATTTGATGCTTTTTGCGGAGTAGCCATTTTTTCACCGATAAGAAACTGAAATTTACAAAAAACTTATATTTAGTGACTTACTTTAAAGATGGATATTATAAAAATGAAATATCTTTCGTTTAAAATTTATTGTAAAAATGTTTAGTATACATTCAGGCGCAAGTAAAATATTTTCTTTCCCACGTAACCCGGGTTTGCGGATTTCAAAACACGATTTTTTTTATTATCTTATTGAATTCAATAACACCTCTAGAATATTGTTCTAAATTTTCCAGTTGATCGGAGTAAAAGTTTTGGACATATAGCCTTGAGAACTTGTGCGCTCGAGGCTAGCCGGGCGTTTTCACACACAGTCTCGTTTTTGAAGGCGGTTGGAAAAATTTCTCGAGAGCTATTCAAACGATATTTATGAATTTTCACACAGGTCTTTGAGATACAAGACTTGGACGAAGGATTTTTTTCGATTACAACTATTTTCAGCTGTTTTTCCTTCGTCCAAGTTCTAAGTTAAGGTTTTAATTCAAACAAATATTTTTCACTTTAGATTATCCTATTAGGAGTTATTCTCCCAAAACGGGCACATCTTTTTTTCGAGGGGTCACCGGGAATGGCGTTGCAAGGGCCGAATTTAAAATATTGTTTTCCAAAAAACATGTTTGTAACAGTAAAAAAAATTTAATAAAATATTTTTTATATGAGAAAAAAATTGTTGAAAAAAGTCTGTTTTTTCCCCCGAGGAAGCCCTACATGGGCTATACATAATTATATTCATTGATAATGTCATTAGTTAGAGCATTTTTTAGGAATCCTTATTTATTTATTTATTTTTTATTATTAAAAGTCAACAAATGTGACATCACTTAAACAGACAGCGGTGTGCATTTTGGTTTGGAAATCAGCTTAGCAAAGACACATACCCCAATTACAATAAGTTGTTGCATAAAAAAAGTTTTTCTTTTGTAAAACAAAATATCTATAAATCTTCTAACTGACATATTAGATTTGTATTTCCTTTCTCTTCATTCGTCTTTTTCACATTTTAGTCTTATTAAGAATATGACTCACCCGGCTTTGCGTACAGCGCCAGTACAGTTGAATGAGGAAGCAGCAGTTCCAGTTGCCTTTGCTTTATATGGTGACGCCATGACACTTTCGCCATCATCTTCATCAGATACGGCTGTAGTTAAGCTCATTCGATCATCATCAGATATCTGTTAAATGGAAAACAAATACAAAATTTAATGGATCTGTTGAGAAGTAATAAAAAGGGCAGAACATCGAAGAACTCTTTTTTAAGTGACGATAGACTACACCAGAATTTGAAATAAATAATAATTTTCTTCCTTTTCAAAGTCGGTAAAGAAAATTGCTCCAAAACGGATTGACCGATTGACCTGAAAATTTCACAAGACTTTTTTGGATATACATATATAGTAAGAAGCGAAAGATTTGTTTGATAACTGAAACTGACTTCTCAAGGCGGTGTATTTTCTTCGCTTTTATGGTTGGTGGTGCTAAATGGAATATTACTTCAATGGAGGAGGACAGAAGGTATAGTGTTGATGGTATCAGGGATGGTTCCGTGCACATTTAGTGAGATTATGGAAAGAGATCTACGAAAGTTGATGTTTTTCACGAGTAAATAAATATATATGAATTTAATCTCCCTCACTCACTAATACAACAATTTCTCTGTCCAGCACGGCAAAATACTTAAGGGCTGAAATCAATACCAAACTTACCAAACTGAATTTGGGGTATACTACCTCTTTCTATCCGCCTATTAAATTTAGCCAGGAATTTCCATATGGAAGTACTAAATATAAAGAAAGTCTGTGGAGTTCTATTGAATAACTATGGGAGGATGCTGAAAGAAACTATATAAACTCATAGCCAGTCCGCCTTACTGACTTTGTCGATACCACAGCTTGATTCTAGCATCGCCAATAACTGCAGGTAAGCTTTCAGCTCACTGGCAGGTCAACTCCATTACTCCAGAATTTGGGTTACCGGTCACAGAAACATTTTCGGGAACGAAAAGGTAGATGGGTCCTCAAAAACTAGGAGACTCAATCTCAACATATCTCCCGTTGGAGAAAAACAGAGCCTTAATTAATAGCTCAGAGCAGGTAGAACTAAATAACAATTTGCAATATAAAGCATATATGGCCATATGTGGCTGAAATATGACAGGAATAGACCCAAGTAAGTGCAGAAATAGTATACACAGACTTTATACAAATATAACGGGGCGCTGGCCTTTTGGCGGCCGTGCGCTAGAATTGGCTTTACGAAAATATTTGCTGCAGAAGGGAATGCGGAAACGGTTTTCTGCTTTCTCTGTGAATGTTCAGTTCTATCATTAACACAGTGCAGAAATCTTGGAACCCAACAGACATGAAAACTTCGAAGGATGTCCACAAGAGGCACAAAGGACTTAAGTTATTTCATTGAAAAGGGTATTGCATGAAAATGGCGCACCCAGCGAAAATTATACTCACTGTAGTAGAATTTCTACTTATCCACCTTCGTAAATATATTTAATAATAACTTTGATTTTTCAAGGCACACTGAAGTGTAAATTTTTGTTTACAAAAAAAAAAAAAAAAAAAAACGAAACAATGTTTTTAGGAAAGTTGGCACATTGTCAAAAATCTAAATTTCGACTGGAGATTCATCACAGTAATAACATTTTTTTGGTTTCCGCAGTAGATATAATTTTAAGAAAAAATCTTCTTCGTCTTCGTCTTTAGACAATAATTTTTCGAAGGTCCTGGTAGAGATAGAGTATCAAAAATATTTAAAAATAGGTTACCGATTCTTAAACTTCATTAAATTTCGTAAATTTGCATTATTTTTATTTATTTAATAAACGAAATGTCTTGTGAAAAAAAAAATTCCCAAAATAGCGTTTTTGTGACTTCCCAATGCACAGACTGCAGCATACATTTAAATTCAATTATATTGAAATTAATTCGATAAAAAATCACAAACAGACAAGTTATTAGTTTTAGAAATATTAATTAATTCAATAAATGTGAATAAAGCCACATTAAAACTTTAATTTCATTAAATACTCTCGCATGCCATTTTCAGCTGCAGTTTATTTACATAACCAAATGAGTATGCAATAAAAACGAGAGATATCAGGCCAACAAAACGTCAGTGACATTTATTGATGCTCGTGGTTGCGCAGTAAAATTCACTAATTATAAAACAGATGGGTGATAAATTGAATTTAATTATGCTGCACAGTGCTATGGCGATCATGGCGAGCAGACGACGAATGCAATATGAGGTGAAATTAGTTGAGCTGCAATAACAACAAAAAGCGCTATGGGTTAACTTTCAACGCGTTGTTGGTGTAACATTTTGAAATTTTCATTTGCTCTTGCAGTTGGATATGTACTTGCAAAGGCTTAACGCCCACTCACCCAAGCAGCTACTCAGTGTGGGGTTACGTATACGCCAAAGCGCACGCATGTGAGTTGAGGTATAGAAAAAGCGCGTGTGTGAAGTCGCATTTGAGCTTGCTGGCATGTGTGAGTAGTTAGAAAAAAATTAAAAAACTCACTAGCAACGCTGTCGTAAATTGTTGTTTTTTTATTTTTATTATTTTGTATTTTTTGCTAATAAAAAGCTGAAATCACCAGCTACTCATTCGTATTTCATCAACTGCAACTTTCGTCTCGTTTTCAAGTGGATTTTCTTTGTGTGTGAATTTTTTATGACTTTTGCTAGCTTAGGATAATTGAGCATTGAGCTGGAGATAAAGTAGACCTTTCTCTTGTTGTTGTTTTTATTTGCTTTTGGAATTAGGTGTAAAAGTTTGAATGAAAAATGCGTTAAAAGGGTTGGGTAAATTACACAAGAATATTATGTAATAGATTATTTCTTTTCAAATGTGAATTTTTCAACACGTTATTTATTGAACAGGTATTAGAACAAGAAAGAACCTTTTTAAGGAGCTTGTACCAACAAATATTGTGTTGTTTAGACAATTGCGTCGCGGTCTCTAGAGATTGATTTCACCTGCTGAAGACTGACCAGTCATATCGACATCGATATTTTTTTTTTTTTTGTATTTTTAACCAATTTTAACAGAATATTAATCTATTCAGATGAAATTGGAATCCCTCGAGTATTTTCGCACAAATATTATCGTGTCCAAAAATGGGCACCATCGGATGAAATTTACGGACACTTCCCATATAACGGTTTTCATTTTTAGATGCTGGCACTCACAAATTTTAAGATATCAGCCCGAAATTAAGTGACGCAATAACTTTTAGATACTTTTTTAATACACCCAAAAATGGGCGTGGTCTGCTGAGAATTACGCCTACCAACCGTAATGTACGTAAATGACTTGCTTTTTATCTGATTTTTATGGCACTTCTAGTGATCGACTTACGATTCCGTGATGGGATTCTAAACTGTTGAAAACCTACCAGTCATTTATGGCAACATAGTTTTTTGGACCAAGAGATTCTATTAATTAATCTTTTCAAATCTTTGGAAACTTAAATCCCTCGAGTGTTTTTACCATAACGTCATTGCGTCCAAAAATGGGCACGATCGGATGAAATTTAGGCCTACCTGCCATATAACGGTACCAACAGTTGTTAAATTATCTGACTGAAATTCAGTGTTGCAACAGATATTGTACACCTTAATAATTTGGCCGAAAATTTGTATGGTCTAAAGAGAATTACGCCCGCTTGCCTCGTAACGGCTTTTTTAAACTTATTTTTAAGTACTGACAACCATATATACATTATATATATATCGTTATTGTACTGAAATTCAGTTTCTAAACATATTTTTTTCGTCACTTTACTGTGTCCAAAAATGGGCGTGGTATGTTGAAAACTTAACCCGTGCGCCATATAACGGCTATATTTTTATCAGAACCCTGCCGCAAAAAAAAACTTAGTTAGTCGGCTGCAACTTGGTTCATACATATATATTTGGGACCAACAAGCGGTGTCTAGAAATAGAGGCGGATGAATGCAAATTACGCCCTCAAACCATATAACGGTTCCTTTTTGTGAAACCTAGTAATCGCATATGAGACTTATCTGTGTCAAAATCTAGTGTTAAAAACCATAACAGAATAATTCTCAAGCACCAGAAAGTCATCCTAACCATCTAAAGAAAAAAAAAATATTTTCTTCGCTCCTAAAGGTATGCTTCACTCGCTGATTTAAACAGTTTAACTTGGCTTGTTCGCTGTCTTATTTTGACGCCACTTGTTTTCATAGCGTTATGTCTGGCAATTTAAAAAAAAGAGCACAGCGAATTGCTCATAAAACATATCGCTTGCAAATAACGCATAGTACATCCCTTTCATCTTCTACAAAATAAAAGTAGACGCATGAAAATTTGCGAATTTGCACTGGCCGTAAAGCAGAGTGTCAAAGTTTGCGCGCTGCTCACGGCAAATCAAATTTAATTTAACTTTATAGCCATTTTCGAACTTTAGCTCGCTGGCTGCGCCCATTAATGCTGAGCCGACTGCCAACATGAGTCAAGTTCAGTTTGAGCTGAGTTGAGACGAGTTGATTGCATTTAACTTTTCATAATCAGGTGCCGCGTTTGCGTCAGCCATCCTCCCACCTCCGCAACCCAATAGCTGCCTTGCGCGTACTCCCACTCACTTCAGCGCTCCTTGAGTGTCTGCTGTCATCATGCCGCCAAGCGGTTGTTGTTGTTGGCAGGGCTCCTTTGTGCTGAGCGCTGACTTCAGCAAACCTTTCAACACGATTGCTGTGCGTGAAGTCACCATTATATATGCTTTTATTCCTTATAACTTGCCTGACGACAGCGCACCGCGCGCGCGGTGCTTCCGCACCCTTTTGCAATTTCTCTCAAGTCATCAACTTTGCGCAAATGTCATTGTTACCGGTGTAATTGCAATTGTTACGAAAATAGTGTGCGCGTGCAGCGACGCAGCAAACAGCGGCAGCTGACAAACAGATAAGAAGAGGGAGAAGGAGAGAGTCGGGTTGGCAGGCAGGCAGTTAACGGCCGTCACAGGCACACACACACCCACATATAACACACCTGACATTTACCTTTATATATTCACTCCACCTCTGCCAACCCTCCCTCCTGCTGGTTTTCCCGTTCCAGTTGTTGATTTCGTTGCGAATTCGAGTAACGAGCAGAAATCCTTTTCATGTGCTCCAACTTCCGTTTCCGCTAGTTTACTACCAACGCCCACCCCGCGTCCTACCTTGCCGCTGCTGTCAGTCAGCGCCTTTACCACCAGCGCTTCCTGTGCCAAGCTACTTGCGCTGGCACATAACTATTACATAAGAACAACAACAATAACGACAACAACTATAAAGCCTTTGAGTTAGGCTTATGTTATGGCAAAGTTTTGGCAATTCGTGGGCAGGAAAGGTAGTGCGCTCGGTGGGGTGGAAGGTAGTACGTGTAGTACCTGGAAATGTGATCGCACTTCTGTGAGCATTTTGAAGTCTCGTAATGAGTTCCAAAGTTGGCAAAAAAGTAAAGCAAAAACAATAAAAACGAAAACATAAAAACTAAAGCAAAGCAAATATTATTACAGAGTTGATTTAAAATTTAGCGCATTTTCAGCAAAACAAAAATATTTTGGCGAGCAGTTACATAAGCAGAGGTCAAAGAAATATTTGGCTGTGCCTAATAAGCAATACTTTTTGACTAAGACATGACTTTAAAGCGTCTTTTCTCAATATCTTGTAGCTTTTATTATGAGCTCGTAGTGATTGAAAAATACCTTCGTGTAACAGTGGTCAGAAAATAAACGAATAGATCTTCGAACTACCTTAGCAATATTAAAGATCCTTCAATTTTTATCAGACTCCTGCAATCCATTTCAATCAGGGAGGTTTGGAGTTAATATTTAATCAAACCAAATGAATTTCCAACTATAGTATTTCTACACTACGAAATTTTTTAACCAAAAAAAAAAGAAAATTTTTCACAAGAAATTTTTTTCATAAGAAACCCGAAGGTCCATGAAGAATTCACTGGTAAATGTTTACAATAATCGATACATTGAAGTTTTTTACACGATTTGTTGACTCCAAATTTTTTCTCGCCTACAAGTTCACAATGGGTGAGAAATAGGTCAAGTTATATCTCGTAATAATAAAGTTCGTAAGAGTCATTCTTTATCAGATCACGGTACATCGCAGGTCAAAATTTCGTAGTTTTAAAAACTTCTATTTAAATATAACAGCTGGCGCAAAAATTATCTTCCAATGGTTTTCGGAAAATGAAAATTTTTTTTAAAAATGAAAAACTTTTATTCTGCTTGTGTATTATTTTTATTTGGTCTTTTAAATTTTTTTTACCTCAAGTAGAGTTATATGATATCATGTAAATGGCCGCCGCCACAGTTAGTTGTCATTTGAGCCCTTTTTATGGCATTTTCCATTACTTTGGCCGGCACTTCCGGCGATAGGTCCTCACATTCTTGGCGGATATTTTCTTTAAGAGCTGCAAGAGTCTGAGACTTGTTGACATAAGCCCGCGACTTCAGAAGACCTCACAAAATGAAGTCTGGAGCGGTCAAATCAGGCGATCTTACTGGCGAGAGATTAGGCGCCCGGAAAATGCATTCTAAAATATTAATACAGCAAAGCATAGATTATAATAACCCAAGGGTTTTGGGAGAACTTGTTATTATAACATACTCAGAAAGCTACAGTTCATGAAAATAGGCATCGGAGAAATGCTCATAAGGAAACCAAAGTGATAATGCTATATAAAAATTCAATATTATTTATTAGTTACGTTACGTATTATGTTTGTATGTCAAAACAAATAATTATCTCACCGATCCTTCTCGGTTCTTTTTTGTAGGAAGCCTAAAACTTTCTGACGCTAAGTCCACAGCGACCATAATAGAGACTGAATCTGAATATCACAGTCGATAGCTATAAATTCCGATTGGCGTTACACTTGACACTCTGTGCTTGTTCACTTCGCATACGACCGCGATTATTGTCAAATTACAGAGTCGTAACCAAATCTTAAGTCGATGGTCAGCAGCCGGCAGATGCCTTGGTAGCAAAATACACGGCAATCCAGTCTTAGCGGACTGGATGTCAACTATGCAGCACCGATCTAACTGCCTGGATTGGGTGAAACGCGGACGAAGAAGCTTCAGAAATGTTGGAATACTTCACTTCGCATTAATAAACGCCTCTGGATATCTCCTACGTTACTTGATTCAACGACGTTGTAAGGACTACATGCACTACAGCAGATATGCCTCCTTAGAGCATAAAGAGGTCTTTCCCTGATTACGGTGACCACACTGAACAATATGCCAACAGCACTGATCGCCATTCACAGTGAAACCATTAAACCATTTACCGACTACCTCCTAATGAGTGGCGTACTTTGAGTTAAACAACTGCGATAGCAGGCGAAGAGCTACAGTTGACCCCAGAATCTAGAGTGACCTTTACTCAATTTCGTTCTGGGTATTACAGTAGGTTAAACTGCTATTTTTACAGAATTGACTTCGACATTTCAATGTATGATAATCTCTTTGCACGCGTAGTAAATTCCACTTATCCAACACCCCTGTCCCATACTCCGACTTCGGCGAAACGGCACGTCTCCTGCACCTGCCATTAAATGCCTTCGATCAACCAACTTGAGTCTTACGACCCAAGCGGGAATTAGACCACCACTAAAACAAAAACAATAACTAAAACGTTTGTTATAATTTCGGAACTATTTAACTTTTGGAAGTAGTTTCTCTCGGGACATTTTATGCCCTGAAAAGGGTGTATTAAGCTTGTCACGTTTTTTTTTTGATCGGTATTGTCGAAATGCTCGAACGAGTCATCAAAAATTAGACTCAATAAATGGACCACCTTAGATGTAGCCGCAGCCAACATTTGAAAGAGAAAATCCTATCAATCAATTAGTGCCAAGGAATGTTCTTTCGAATGATAGTAAACATTCCCCATTAAATTTGAAATTTCTGCGTTTTTCCTTTAAGTAAGTTGGGAACCCCGAAATGGTTCTCTCTTTGGCTGATTAAATCAAAGGAACAGATCTTCATGGATCCTTTTTTCAATAAGTATCGATAATTTGAGTTTAAGGTTATTTATATCAACCAACGTAGCTTGAAGGAGCTGGAGAACTATTTCCGTTGGATGCAAACCGTTGGTCGGTTGCATTTGCAGATTCAGTTATACCTATACATAATTGCTATTTCTGAAGATTCCAAAAAGTCTGATGTTTATTGTTGGCAACCTCATAAATGTCCTAAAATTTCTAGGAATTTTCCTAAAGTAAACAATTCTTTCCTACACTTAATTACAACCCTGAAGCACATGTAACTGTAAACGCTACAATCTTCCATAAATTTTAAATACGCAACTGCTCAGTGTGTATTATTTTTCAAAGCTGTTTCGGTTGCCAATGCCACCGGCTGTTGCTCCGGTGCGGCTGCTGAAACTTTTCTCATGCAAACTATGCGAAAACTTTGACGAAACTTTTTTCGCCTATAAAAGTTGGCAAAGCCATATTTTTTAAACAAATATTGTACTTGCCCCTCCATTTCGTTAACAAAGCAGAATTAATTTTAACACTTTTTTATGACTTCTCGCCGTGCGCATGTACCGCATACACATTTTCCACCACTTAATAGCCGAGCTGGAGCCTGCTTTGGTGAAATAATTTGACCAAAAATTTCCACGCTGCCTGAACAAGCGGTTAAGATCGCGGTGTCCCCGAGGTCAGCACTTCGCGACAATGGCGTTGATATTTTGCATTTTTCATGCCATCACGAGGCTGTGCTGTTGCTGTGTTGTAGTTGTTGTGTGTTGGGAAAATAGGGTTTTGCATTCTACTTTGTTCGGTGCTTTCTTCGCAGCAACTCGTATTGTTAACTGTCTGTCGCTCGCATTGCCCTCGTTGATGCTTCGATGGTATGTGGGTTTATAGGGAAAAAGAAATGCCCGGTTGCAGAGTGGAAAGAAAGAAGGGAAGTGGAATAATAATTGGAAACAATTTGCATAATTCTGTATGTGTCGCAAGGTGGTGCTTACTACCCATCGTTATCGTTCGAGGAGTACTTTTTTTTTAAATCTTTATGGAAGTCACATTTTTGTAATCTCCTAAGTTGGTTTGTATTTGTAATGTATGTTAGATGAGTTTTGTTGTAATTGGTATTTAATTGATGCTTAAGTTTAGAGTTTTGCCAGTCAACGTAAATACTGTAGGGTTTTGTGAGTTTGTGGTGGAGGTACAGTTTAGTAAAAAAAAGTGATTATATCTTAAAGCAAGTAAGGAAGGACATGTGGTCCAAGTTTCATCACTTTATTTTAAAATATATAAAAATTCAGAAGGATCCAAATGATAAAGACTAAAAAATATGCGAACCTTTTAGCAGAGTATTAGTAAGTATGTTTAGACTTAGCGATTCTAGACACTTCATGGCGGCAAGCAAGGGGTCCCTGGAATCCTCGCAAACTTTGATTTCCCTCCAAAGTACTTGGATTACCAAGGCGGCCACCCCAGTCCTAAATGTATGCGGGGTTTCTGGTTGCATATCTTCGAAGGAGGCATGGCGAGAAGGACTCGCTGGATGAGAGCATTGGTAGAGGCGACGACTGTCAGAAATTTTCCATCAGCTCCAGTTTTTGACTTTTGATCAATGCAGTGTCTTCCAACCGGAGTTACATAGCTGCTATGAAGGTAGCAGAAGATCTCCTACTCCAAGTGGTGACCATATACTCCGATAGTGGGACAGAGGTATTAGCCTTGATTTCGTTGACAGTGAGATCAGTACTATTGAAGCGATGTCTCCTTATTCCTAGCATCAAAGTACTAAGCTACTAGATTTGTTTTAGTATCTGGCCCTAGCGGCTTTGCTGAGCTTACTAGGCTCAGTCTCAATAACTGTGGAATGGGAACGAGTGAGAGATCCGTTGGCTTCTTATGGTTTCCTAATGGATTGTTGGACAGCGTCGGACAACTGCCAGCAGCTGTGTAGTTGCATTCATCGTCTGGCCTAGGAAAAATCGTAAGAGGTCTAGTGAACTATTCGCTCTCCGCAAAGTCCAACTTTCAATGGTGGTAGGGCTTCCAACTGAATACTAGTCGAGATTCATGCGATAAGATTGAACATTTCACTGGATGTTAGTAGCATCACCTGTTTGGAAAAAAGGTGAGATTTCAAAACTTCCTTATTGAATGTCCTACCTTTACTAAGCCTAAAACACATCGGATCTCATCGCTTTGGACATCCAGCTGAAAAACCAGAACATTTGGCCAGTAGCAGTAGCTGTTTGGGAAAAATATGAAAAAAGATCTCAAAACAAGTTCAGGTCTCTTTGCCGATAGCTGATATCCGGCAGGATATTTTGCAATCCAACCTAACCTGTGTAAAAAGGGACTATGTAACCGAACATTTTATACTATCGCAATATTTAAAAATAATAGCCGGATTCATGTATTCAGGAGTCCACAAAGGCCGCACTATTGTTGAGAGAATATGCTACTTATTTAAAATATATCAAAGATAGACCGATGTTCTCTGTATAAAGCCACAAATCAAAAGTTCACATATTCCGTTTCGGGGGCTTGAAAGTGTATGGTCGGATTTCCGCTATTTTTAGAAAGACTTGTACTCTGCCAGTTCAATATTTTTTTACCATTCAAAGCTGGAAGATTATCAGGCTGGAGGAGACCAGAACTGCAAACTCTCAGTGTCCCAAAGGAGGCCATGAGTTTTAAATGGATGGTTCTCAGGGTACTCCTTATAGAATCCATGGTATACGACTCGAATCTAGAAGAAAGACTAAAATCGAAATAGACTGTATGCGCTCGGAGGTGCTGAGCACGCAGGGATCGTCAGGATAAAATGACATGTTGAATATCTCCAAAGGATCAAAAGAAATCAAGCATATAACCAGAACATAGTCTATTTTCAGGACCTAAATTTGCCCCTAAAATTACACAATTATTTCAAGAAATTAATATTATTTTTTCCTACACCATATATCAATTGCCTATCTACTTTAGCTGTCATTTCCATTTCGATTCACGCCAGCGCCAATCTATTTAAAGTCAATCACCAGCATCAGGACTACACAAATTGAATTGAATTTGCACAGCGCTTCGATAAAGAGAAGCCGCGAGCGCAGACATTTGCAGCAAACGCCGTCACACACACACACACACACTCAATCATGTAAAGGCGGAGGAACATTGCCCCATAAATTTCCAGCGTCGAATTTTTAATAACAATGCGCAACAAAACGTTATTAGGGCATCAGGCGAGTGCTGGCGCCCAACGCCGAATGCCCATGGGAATGAGCGATAATCCAAAGACACACACACACACACACACACACACGAAATCATGCAAACGAGGAGACACAAAGTTTGCTTAGAAATCAACGAAATGGACAGCGCTGGCAGCTATATAGACAGTTGGACAGACATCGAGATAATAGCAACATTCAGTCGAGCAGAGAAATTGTTTGTGCAACGACACACGCACATGTACATACACATACAGAGAACATAAAGCAGCATGTAGATGTTTGGCGAGGCCAGTTGGTCGCCCCGACATTTGCATGGACGGACGTAAAAGTGAATTGTAATCACGTAGTTAATGCCGCTCGTTGGTCGGCGGTTGCCTCAGACATCGCTGGTAATGAGTGCAAAATGAAATTTCTGCAGTGGTGCTGTCGTAACCCAGCAAGCAAAAGGTGTTGGGGCTATGATGGCAAGACATTGGCAATATATTCAAATATCAAACTTCTTCTTCTTTATTGGCGTAGACCCCGCTTTCGCGTTTATAGACGAGTTAAAAACAGCGCGCAAATCGTTTCTCATTTTCGCTGTTTGGCGCCAATTGGAGATTTCAAGTGTAGACAGATCCTTCTCTACCTAGTCTTTCTAACGGAGTGGAGATCTCCATCTTCTTTTGTTTCCCTCGGCGGGTACTGCGACGAATACTTTCAGAGCTGTAGTGTTTTTATACATTCGGACGACATGACCCAGCAGGCGTAGCCCTCTTTTCTGAAACCTCGTTTGGTACCAAACGGCTCGGAGAGGTATTTCCCAATTCTAATGAAGCTTTTGATATTGCTTAACGTCAGTATCCACAACCATATTAGTTTTGCGGGGATACCAAATTCTGACCTAGCGAGATCAAGGCAGCTCCGTTGTGTGCTGCCAAAAGCAGATTTGAAAACTACTAGAGGAGGTGGCTAAGGTCTAATTAGTTTGTTGGCGGTGAGCTTTAATCTTTCGCACAGTATTCTCGATAGAACCTTATATACGATGTTGAGGAGGCTTATCCCACTGTAGTTGTCGCAGATTATGGGGTCTTCTTTTTTGTGAATTGGATAGAGGACACTTAAACATGCTTCCGTTCGACCATATTCTATAAAGAAGCTTATGCATGCTCGTTGTCAGTTCATCGAGACCCCAGTCGAAAATCAGCTTGACGAGCTGAGTCGACTTAGTTCATGTCCGTCTGACTGTCCATCTGTTATAGTCCCTCAGTGTTTGAGGTAAAAATCTGAAATTTTATAGACGTCCTGTTCTCCCAGCATATAGCTGTCATATAAACTTTAAAGAATCTTTTGTGTTTGTGAAGGCTTTGAGGCAACTGAAATTCTTTGAGGAACCGACAAAATCACGTTAAAATCGGTGAAAGTCTAGGCGATGTCATCGTAATCACTACGAATTCTTTTCACAGGGTCTAGCGGTCAATAAGAAATATTACTGAGTTGCTTTGAGGAGTCTACAAGAAGCCATTCGTAAACGACCGGATTAGTGCTAAAGTATGCACGAGAATCATCGCTCTGCCATCGTATTCGACATATATGGCTCGCTGTAACTTTTGCCTGTTTTCGAAACTGAAAAATTTGCTTCCTTTGAAGCTATTAAATTCATTCATTCGCTGAAGACACTGAATATAGGCCATCCTAACCAAGGCTTATAACAAGTGTTTGGAAAAGTGAACTAATTGTTAGTATGCTTGTACTGGCTCAAAAGGAGTCTGGTTTGTAGGTGATAATAAAGATTTATATTGAAATGCGTGAAAATGATTCTAATTTTCAACAATTCGAATCAAAGTTGATGAGATGGTATATACATCTTCGATCCAAATGTGCAGGTTAGAGTTTTAAGTGCGCCCTTTTCCGTTTTATGCAGTCTAGAAAGCTGGTTCTACAAGGGTATTGCAGCACCTAGTCGGCTAAGGTAGTAACAGACGTGGCCACTCGACCATGGTCTGCCAATAATACGGTCCTCTTCTTCATACTTTGTACAAAATATAACCTTTTCGATCAGCTGGTTTCACTACCGATTTTGATATTCAAAATGTAATCTTTGTGTGACAAATATATAGGCCAGATTGGGTACCAGATAGTTCCACTATTGGTATTCGGAAACAGTGTTGCAAAGGACAGAAGTTGGACACGATTTGAAAATGACTTTCTATATTCTTCCTCTTTGCTTTTCGAGTATTTAGTAATATGAAAAAGAAAAAAAAAATACTGAAGAAAAATGATCTTAGATGTAAGACAAATTTTACACCGAACCTCGGAGAAAACTCACAAATGATCATAATATCTGTACCAGGTATCTAGCTGGGATTTCTGTTTCCCAGATGAAACCAAGAAAAAAACAGTACTGTGATATTAAACGGAAGGGTTTCGGCGGAGTTATTGCGACTTTCGCACACCATTTACCACATAAAATGTGGCCTTCGCGGACCTATCGACCCCACAGTCTGCTACTGCTGACAAATATATTCTCAGAATGTCAAAATAAAACACCTACTGACCTCATGGTCTGGTCTTATGACAAAATGTAAACTCACAATGTCGATATTAAAGGATAGAGATACCTATGAGCGGCTCCTACTACCAAATGTTTACTCAAGATTAATTTTTGTGCAAATAATAATCGAAAAAAAAAATTTAGTTAGCGAAGATCAAGCGTGTGTTTACGAAAACTGCTATTTTAAAAATTTTGGAAGACATGAAATTAAAAAAAAAAAAAATAATGGTAAATTCGTGTTGAAATCTCGTTCAAAGAGGTTATCAGTGATATAAACTTCAATTCCGGAGTCCACATAAAAAAAATAATAATAAAAATTATTGAAGGGAACATAAGATGAAAAATGTTTAAAAAGAATGAAAAATAGCTATTTACAATTAATAAATTTTTTTTTATTTTATGTAGGTTTTAAACTTAACAAAAATTTTTTAGCAAAAAAAAAAATAAAATGTCAAATTCATTTACTAGAAT
Source organism: Bactrocera zonata (assembly GCA_037783105.1). Taxonomy (NCBI): domain Eukaryota; kingdom Metazoa; phylum Arthropoda; class Insecta; order Diptera; family Tephritidae; genus Bactrocera; species Bactrocera zonata. Next base: position 89,258 of record JBAWJQ010000618.1, on the reverse strand, counting down.
TTGGTAGCTCCTGTGCCTCTGATAACCGCTACAAAGGAAGTTAATACGACATAATTGTGCAGACATTGACATGAACTACAGTTATGCATTCAGTTACTTTATCCCACAGATGTTTGCATGTATGTGTCCGCACTAACCACAAATTTATAAATTCACTACAATTGTACTTCCAATTGAGCTTTGATATGTCTTTGAAAAGCTTTCGAGAAATTTTGCTTTGAACAGCTTGTAGAAACATGTGTAAACATACATATACATACATATGTGCTATATACATGTGAGCATATTTTTGTGTGTATGCTTGTCGGCATTTCACTTGGCAATCACGATTTGTGACAAACCTATAACATGCTTGACTTCTCTGAAAAATCAATTATCAGCAATGTCCTTTCATTTCACATTTGTCCTGCAATGACAAAACATGCACTGTGTTTGTTGTTGTGCTGGTACATATGTATACATATATAAACACATGTATGTGTACTAGTCATGTCGTTTGTCTGTCTGTCAGTTCGATTATTCACATGCTGTTGTTTTGTATTTGGTGGAATTTAATCTTGTTTAATTATGTTAAATGTCATGTGCTGACTAAAGATGGGTTTTTTTGTTGTTGGCGGCTTTCACTGCCAATAAAAACAATTATATTTGACAACTACAGTGAAATGTGAGTGAGTGTGTAATCGAGGCGGAGGTGATCCGTTGTAATATATTAGGATTGTTAATAAAAAATGCGAGACATTTTTTGCAATTAACTGAAATATTATTTGATACCGAATTCGAAGGTTAAATCAAATGTTAGTTAAAAATTTTAGTCTCAACTGTACCCTCTGAACGTTATTGACGGTATGACCGGTTTTCCTATTGCCTACTTTGCTACTTAAGACTACTTGGTCTCGTTTCCCAAATGGACCAATCAGAACGCCCCACGTCAGTTCATGCGTTAGCAAGTAGGACTTACGAGGATTACGTGAGTTATGCTGTCAGATCGTTCGTAACACTCTCCCCCGGTATATCCTGCTAATCAGGGTGTACCGAATTAATCACATCTAGAATGGCTATTTTGACGGCAGGTCTCTCAAAGATGCCACAGACAGTCTTCAGAGTGGTGCTTCTGACCTTTCCATCATGACTCTTTCATACCTGGATCACTTTGCCTATAGGCCAGCAGTTCTGTGGGTTACTAGGATCAATTATGTACGCTATATCACCGACTTCGATTGTCTTTACATCTGTAAACCATTTACTTCGCTTGGTTACGGTGGGTAAGTACTCCACTATCCAACGTCTCCAGAAGGTGCTCGCTAGCTGCTGCGATGTTTGCCAGTTACGACGCAATAAAATGTTCTCAGTAACTGGTTCCGCAATCGGCTTAACTCCACTGGAGCTACCTAACAAGAATTGGTTAGGGCTGAGTGCTCTTCCTCTTCGTGGTCGATGAGAATATAAGTTAATGTCCGAGAGTTAACCGTCATTTCAGCTTCCATTAAGACGGCACGAAGAAGTTCATCACTGGGGCGGCTAGTTTCGGAGTCCAGTTTGTTTAAGCACCTGCTTTACTGACCGAACTAACCGTTTCCACGCTCCATCCATATGTGGCGAAAGCTCGACGAGCCATGAAATTACGTACAGCTGGAAAGCAGGAGTCTGTCGAGAGCGAGTATGCGCTTTCGATATGCACTGCTCTGGTTGTTAGGCAGGTAAATAATACTCCGTATCTCTTCTCGGTACTTCTTTTGATCGTAACCAGGAGGGGACCAAAGTAGTCAACGCCTACGTAAGAGAACGGTGAAGTAAATGCTGAGTTCTGGAATGCGGGCAGAGAGGCCATCATAGGTGGCCGAGGTTGAGATGTTCTATTTTTACAATACTGACAAATGCGTCGAATCTTCAGAATATAGCTGGATTTGTCAACTGGCTTTCTGGCTTCTAGAGATGCGATAAAGTCTCTGAAGTTGTCGTGTTGAGCCTTTCTCCAAAGGTAACATTCCGCTTTACGAAAATCTTCAGTAGTTGGTCCATTACCAACAGGTTGATAATCTCGAATAATGCTTAGCCAGACCCGAACACAATACATTGTGATAGCTGTTGCACGAAGTAGACGGTTGCAAGTTGAAAATCTCAATGGTTCTGGTACTACCTGATGCTGTTTTGAGGTTGGGTGATGAAAGCCAGTAAACTGTGGTCGCAGTTCTTCAGTTGCAATACATTGCAGTTCTTCAGACATAAGCCACTTGTCAGGCGAGAGGTATAAGAATGATGGTCCTTTAAACCATCGACTGTCATTAGAAAAGTCTGGATCACCGCTAATTTAATAGCTTCTTCTTCGGTGTCTACACTTACCAACATATCGTCTACATAGTGAATTTCGGTAATACACTTTTAAGCAAGAGGAGATTTATCTTGAAAATCTCAAAAAACTGTAACGTTTTTTCGCAAGCTTTAACACTACTTCAGGAGTCTTTTTTCAAGTCACTACTAAACATTACTGCTAATCTACATCTCCGAGTGCCGGGGCTTTTCAACTTGAGCAGCGAGAAAAAGGAAAGTTAAAAAAACAACAACAAAATCATTGAAAAGTATAACAACAACTGCTTGCAAAATGACAACAACTTCAAAGTCCAGCGGCAGCATCAGTCACAATATCACATTAAAGCACTACCCACCACCCCCCATCCCCCCTGTCACCCGCACAGCGTGATCTCTGTTGGCTAACAAGCTTTTCAGCGCTTTTTTCCACATTGTTTGAGCTTAGCCGAGTCGTTGTCGTCGTCGCCGTCGTTCCCGGCGCGTGCTCTCGACTATCGGCTATGCGCTATGAATTGTAATTTGCTGGCATGCCAATTATCATTAGCGTCTAAATTGTAACCTAAAATGTGTAAACGAAATTTCAACTGTGGAATGAAATGGAAAATTGGCGCACTAATGTCTGGCATTTCGTTGGCGCGTTCATTGTTCGCTGATTTTCTTGCTTTGTTCAATTGAATTGAATGTGATAGTTAGGCGAAAAGACTGTATGTATGTATGTGTGTGTATAGGTGCTCACAGAGTGATTACAGTGAATGGAAAATTTTGACATTGTGCTTAAATTGTTGTTGAGCGCTTTACTTTAGCTGAAGTTTTCCAAATATATGGCATTAAAATAATGTTGGATAAGTGGCAAGAGGTGTGTGGCAAGTGAACGTTTAAATTGTTCTCTTTGAAAACCAGGGTGCTCATTTATTTTGTTTGGGTTTTAAAAAATTCTTTTATTTCAGGCAGCGAAATTTATATTCTGTTATGGAATAAGATTTTAATGAAGTGACGGCTCAGGTTGAGATATCAGTAGCATCTGCTCCATTACGCATGGTTAGACCCAAATAAATGTTTATATAGTCATGGATATGAGCAAATTTTAATGTTCCAAGACATAGGCGTTTCTTGAGGCATTACATTAACCCAGTTATTTCCCGCGATCGGATAGCAGTGCTTATGTTCACTGGACTGTTGATAAATCCAGTTGCAGAAAATTATCACCATGATCTGTGGGGACTTTTCTACTAATAACCACACGATAAATTTGCTACGAAGTTTGTAATACTCAAAGGAAGGGATATATAAGCGGCAGGGACCCTGTAGGGTATCAGGAAAAAATAGTAAGGTTTTGTCGTTTGATTTAACTTAATAGCCAGAAGTCATACGGTGCTAAATCAGGCGAATACCGTCGTTGCGGCAAGATATTGGTTGAAACTCACGAAGAATTAATGCAGTATTCGACGGTTCATTATCCACAGTAGTGTTTGAGATATCAAGCTGAAATTTTGCACCCTAACTTTTTTTCACAAAGAAGATGTTTATTCGTAGGAACCACCGATATTGGGTTACTATAGCATATAGCTGCCATACGAACTGATTGATCGAACTCAAGACCTTGTATGGAAAATTTTTATATTTGAAAAGATATCATCTCGAAATTCGGCATGGATAGTTATCCAAAGCAACGCCACAATATCTGAAGACTTTTGCTAGATCCGACCTCTATTGCATATAACTACCATATAAACTGATCGATCAAAATCCAATTCTTGTATGGAAAACTTTCATATTTGGGAAGGTATAGTCACGAAATTTTGTATACATTATTATTTCAGATATCGCTATAATCGTCGAAGGTATCATTCAAATCGAACGACTATAGCATATAGCTGCCATACAAACTGCTTGATCAAATAAAGTTCTTGTATGGAAAACTTTTTTATTTATAAAGATAAAATCACCAAATTTGGTACACGTCATTACCTCAAACCTCGCCATAATCTGCGAAGGTGTGGTTCAAATCGGACGATTATAGCTTATAGCTGTCATACAAACTCACCGTTTGAAATCAAGTTATTGTATGGAAACTTTTGAATTGTGCGGGGTATTATAGCTTTGGTGCAGCCAAAATTAACGTTTATTCTTGTTTTAATAATAATTTTATTACGTTGCCGCCTTTGCGCATATTTACTTTGTATTTATTACACCGTTTTACTTCCGCAGTGTATAGCTTTATTTAATACTATTTGCTATTTGTACAATATTAAAGTAAATATGTGTAATAAATGCAAATATAAATGTGATTGCATATTTCAAAGTTGTAAATTCAAACATTGTAGCCATAAAAATCTGCGGCAAATTTAGTTTCTCATTTAGATTTTATTGCCAATGAAATACACGCGTATCAAATGCGCCGCCATAAACTCTGAACTACAACACAAATTACTATTCCCGCTCTATCTGTCTAATAATAAATTAAATTTTCGGAAATTTGCACTTAAATTAGTTTTCATTTCCGCTTTTTTTTTAATTTTGATTTAGCGCAACATTTTCAGCGCGTTCGGGTTTTGAAGAGGACTTAAATGCTGCACAATTTCAATGGAGTTTATTGAAATTAATTTCTAGTTGTTTATAATTGCCAAAATAATGAATGAAATGCTATACTAAATAGGTGCTAAATAACGGTATTATAATTATGTTTGCAGTAAATATTTATATAATAGTTTGGAGTAATGAAAATGCGGCGTGAAAGTAGATGAAAATAATGAATAACCATTTATGGACTTAACTACAAAACTACATCATTTAGTGATACCAGAAGTGAGTAAAATAAATAAAAATTTTAATGTGTGAAATAAATAGTTTCAAAAACATTTAAGGTTAAAAAAAAAATGTATATTTTAATCACCAGTTATTAAATGTGACAAAAGTTCAGTTAGTCATTATACATGAATGTATAAGCTTGAAGCAGTGATAAACAGGAGCAGAAATGCTATAAAACCGAATATCAAAAAGCTGGAATATAAACTTATACGTACGGAAACAGACCCAGAAATCAGCAGCTGTAGTATAATCAGTAAAAAGGATTAGTTAGCTCAAGGCATATCATATTTTCAGCTATGAAAACGTGCTAGAGCTGAAAGTATAATACTAGACAAACGTGAAAAATTTGATTTTGATCAGAGCTTATTGGTGGCCGAAACTCTACTGGCCAAGTTTAGCATCAAAAGGTGCACGACTTTGATAGATATGAGCGATGCTCCTAAAGGTAGGCAACGTTCTATCAGTTAAGTTTGACATCATTAGGTGCACGACTTCGATAGATATGAGCGATGCTCCTAAAGGTAGGCAACGTTCGAGCTATTATTAAAATAAATGAACTTTTTAAGTTTTATAACAATGAATTTAACTTTTTTTTTAGTTATTTCTCAAGTTAGCGATTCCTAAAAACATATTCCGATAATACCAGTGAGCATAATGATTAACTAGCTAAAAAACACAATAACTCACACTGCACTGAAGCTAGAATAACTTTAAACCGTAAATAAGATTCCACATAAGAACTTGATTCTGAGAGTTTACCATATATTACTGCTATATGATACTTGTATAGTGGTTCGATCTAGAAAACTTCTTAATTTTGCCCTGGGCAATATTTTTGGTTAAGTAAATAGGCTGATATTCGTGAGACTACGAATAATCCTACTTGGACTGCTTGGTTGGCTCAGGGCCAGCAGGATCTCACCACAGTGCTAGTTGCAAATCAAAGATTACTGAGCTCAAAAGAGGCTCATAAAATTAGTGCCAGAATGCAGATCACCAGCGGAGCACCAACTCGTTCACTTGTATCGCTGGTAAGGATAAGGGCTCTTTACCAGTCTCATGAGGTAAGGGTGCCCCTTTTGGCGACTGCCTCTGCTTTGCAGTTTACAGCGTTACCACTATGATCATATCCAAATCAGTATTATAACGAAGTACGATGCCATTACTAGTGAGGTTAGACATTATTTGACTAACTTTTAGTGCATTGTCAGTGAGCTCAAGGTCTGTACTCCGTTCTTTCATCATGTGTGTAAACCTTTCTGAATGATGCTGCACCTCGAAACAGGTCATGCCTTAATGACAGCCACTTCTGCTTGTTAAAGGTTTTAGAAAAAGTTCTAAAGTCACAAATCAGTTGAACTTGCAAAGAGACCCCAACTACATACGCCATCTTCCAACTTTCTTACTTTTTAACACTAGTGACTGCATACGCTCTAATGACTTGAAGAAAACGTATTTTAACTTTGTACACATAATTATGCGAGTGTTGAAAAAATAAAGGGTGGAAGTGGGTACCTAAAACATTTTAGAACTTTTCTATTCAACACATATTCTTCTTCTTCTTACTCTTTACATTTATGAAAATGGTAACGGTTAAGTTTTTCGCTCCTAACTCACTTGACGCTTCAATCACCGTGGCAATACCACCAAACTGGTTTTTATCTGTGTCTCTCGCTTCGACCGTTACGAAAGCAAAGGCCATTGTTTTAGCATCAGCAGCAGCTGCGCTCAATTAAATACAAATTATCAGACAATGGGGATGTTTTGCGAAACAGTTCGCAAAATAAAGAGTGACAGAGGCAAAACATAAATATTTATTTATAATTTTGTTAATTTTTGAGAGATGCTAAAGGGAATGCCATTTGGTTGAGTGCCTAAAAATGTAATGCCGCACACGAAAGATCAACGGGATTAAGTGAGCTTAATCTTTGCAAACAAAAAATAATGCTATGTACTTAATTTTGATTTTGAGGTTATTTATTTTATCAAACACAAACAAAGACTGTGTACTAAGATTTCGCCAAATTATAATAAAACAAGAAGAGAAAGTTTAGTTGCAATGAAGCTATATACGTACATACATTTGATACCCTTGACATGTACATTTCTTAGTTTGTATGGCAGCTATAATCTATAATGGTCCGATTTGAACGATTTCTTTCGAGAATGTAGCTTTGCTTTGCCAAATTTCGAGAAGATATCTTGTGAAATAAAAAGGTTTTCCATACAAGGACTTGAATTTGAACGGGTAGTTTGTATGACAACTATATGCTCTAGTAGTCCTATATCGGCGATTCTGACTATTAAGTAATATTTTGGTGAGATCTATTTAGAAAGCTTCCACTTTTTGTTAAAGAAATTACCTAAAATGTGATATATTTTGAAGCCGAAAGCTCTTTGAAGTTACTAAAGCTCTTTGGGACTATAAAGGCTAAAATTGTGACTCTAAAGGGCCAAGAGCTTTCGGCAGAAACTTTCGCAGATCCAAAAGGCTTTCGATAAAAGCTTACATTAGCTCTATTCTGAACTTAAAGGATATCATATAAGAGAAACAGTGAAATCAACTAAAATGGAATAAAGTTTGAAGCCGAAAGCTTTTTGGATCTGCGAAAGCTTTTGTTGAAAGCTCTTTGGAACTAAGAAAGCTCGTTGGGACTATAAAAGTTGAAATATTGACTCCAAAGAGCCAAGAGCTTTCGACAGAAGCTTTCACAGTTCCAAAGAGCTTTCGGTAAAAGCTTACATGAGCTCTATTCTAAACCTAAAGGTTATCATATAAGAGAAACAGTGACTTACTCGAAAAATTTGATACTGAAATGGATTAACCAATTCATTCATAATGTATGATGAGTACCCTCGCTCGCGAATGTGGTACTCTAATACACTTTATATGTTTCCCTAAAAATTCCAGTACTGCCCCATAACTATTTGAGAAATTCTGAAAAATATGTTACCATCCTTTCTAATTAGTTTTCAAAAAGCTTTCAAGCATGAAAGCTTGTCAAGTAACTTTCCACAAACCGAACTAAACCGCTTTTTTGGAATATCGAAAAACAATTGAAGTCGGAGAATTGTAACTTAAAGACAATGTACAAGAGTATAGACTGGGGACCAACCACATACCTTAACCGGTTTAATGAAAGAAAAAAAGTATTTTTTGATGAAATGCAAACAAGTTATCTTTACTTTCTTTTTACGATTACTTCGTTGTTACGACAATGTAGCGGCATTTGCATGACAGCAAAGCGTTTCTGCGCTTGAAGCGGCAAAGGTGCACATCCGCGGTAAGTGAAGAAAAGTAAATTTATTGTCTGCTATCGAGCCTTTATAAATTGATACAAGCAGCTACGCTTATAAGTGTCTGTATATATTTACCGTTACGTTCATATCTTGTCCACGACATGTTCCGCTGTCGTTTATCAAACAATTTGCCTTTGCCGGCTAAACTTAATTCAACTTTTCCTCGTCGCACTCGCTGCTTAAGCTCAGAGCTTATCAACCTTTGCGTGTAGACAATTTGTCTTTTCCAAATGTAAATGCAAACGTGAGTATATAAACATACATATATGTATGTGTATATATGAATTTTTGAGGAGTAGTGTTTACTAATAAATACCGTTGTGTCGGAGAGCCCGTTTAGGAAATGTGCAAATTTCTCTTTGGTATTCCGACTGACAGCGAATATAAACTCACCAGCAAAAATACATACATACTTATATACATATTCACACATACTGACACATTGTCATATAAGTGCATATATACATGTATGTGGATGTTGTTTTGGCTGTTTACTCAGTTGGTTTTATTTATTTGTTTGTTTTTGGCAACAACCAAACGATAATTTTTAGCTGTCACTTAGCTGCTCCGCTTTGGCAGACGCTCTAACAAATTGCTGGATGTGAACTTTGTTTATGTGTTGTAGGCACATACATACATATGCATGTATGTAAATATGTAAGTAGGTGACTTCGTGGGCGTCTGAAATTCGGGAAATATATTGGTTGTTGTCTTGCGGTTGAAGTTGTCGGAAGGTGTTAGCTAATTGCTACCATATAAATTATTTTTGACGCACAGAGTTCAATAAGGTGTTCTTTGGGGGCGTGATTAAGCACTACATAGAATACGATCGCGCGTGCATGGTTTAGCTGATATAAATACAGAGAATGTGACTAAATTTAGAACTTCTGCAAACCAATGAAAGGTGGACTTTGCTGAGAGCGAAAGAGTTCTCAAGACATTTAACGATTTACCCTTGGAAAGAATGATTTGTGACTGCACAGCTGCTGGTAGTTGCCCAAATTTGATGAGGTGGTCTGAGGTCCAACAGTCCATTGCCTTACCACAAAAAGCCAATGGACCGTTCCCGTTCTGCAGTTGTTAAGACTAAAGTATCGATCCTAGTAAGCTAATCAGCTTTACAGTTTCCTGCTTATCACAGCGATCAGGCGCTCAAACAAGTCTAATCGTAAAATAACTCGATGCTAGAGATATATCCTTTCACTCGTCTCAGACGCAAAGTCAACAAACTCAAGGCTAATATCGCCAGCGGAGTGAATAGTCACCACTGTCGAGGATTTAGGCAGCCACCTCCGCATCGAAGACGACGTTAGAAACAAAGGTTAAATAATAAAGGTGCTAAACATACTCCTCAGACAGTTTTGTGATTAACTGACTCTATATTGTTTCAGAACATGTCAAAGAGGGACACGAGCCCAAAAAATATGCCCTTTTTTACAGTTATCCTTCAATAAATTCGAAAGGCATTATTTATGGTCTTAATGCTGTAATAGTTAGTCACACGTGATTTTGGTTTTCGTTTCAATAATTTTGATCTTAAAGATGCACCCCACTCTGGAAAACCAATTTTAGAAAATGTTCATAAAATAATAGAAAGTATCAAGTCCGATGGTCATGTAAACACTGATGACTAGGAGATGAGGAGATAAACTTTGCGCGAAAAGTCGTCTGAAGCCAGAATTTGCCAGCCAATAGTTGATACAATTCCGTTCCATCAGACAACGTGAGGCCGCACAGATCGATAGTGACTCGCCGGCAGCTGCAGCAGCTTAATTTATAAGTTCTTATGCATCGAATTTATAGTCCGGACCTTATATCAACTAGTTGTTTCAAGAATCGGTCTCAAGAAGAGCTTGCGAATACCGATTGCTCCGGTTGATATCAATAGGACCTCAAAACGGTTAGATAAATTCTTGCTTCAATGAAAGCTGCATTGAGAGCGCAGTACACCAATAACACCAATTCATTGGAGAGAATAGATATTCTTATGACTGGAATAATACAGCGGGTTAAACTATAGCACAGTGAAGTCACAACTGAGAAAAAAGTACTGAACATAGGAAACTTCAAGTATTTTGAAATCTTTCACGTAACATTTGAGCCCAAGAAAATGTAAGCAATAAAGTTGAATTATTTTTCGAAGCGATTAGAAGGACTTTTTCCAAATATTATGAGATCCAAAGGTGTTATGCAAGATGACTTTGTCTACTGTAGAATAAAAATGGCATCATATTATCATCGGATTATAGAGCCCTCTCAGATTCATCCTCATATTTAGCTAGCGAAAGTTTTCTCGTACTAAATCATTAGAAGGATTATTAAGAGATTATTAAACGGTTTGGAGATGATACCCCGAAAACTGTCGTAAGATGGAACAATGTTAAGGTAAATGGAGAATAAATGGAACAAAAATTCTTTCATAATATATTTTATTCGCCTGACTTCGCATGTCCAATACATTTGTCATAAATTGTGGGACATAGAAAGTCTCTTTGACGAGGGTCGTGTATGCTTCAGTACGAATACATATTCATATCCGCCCAAAAACGTCTCTAAATTTTTGTTTCCAGAACTATTTGTAAACCTTCTGTGAATTTCAAATAGTTTTGGGAATAAAATTTTAGAAAATTTATTTTGACAAGATGTTCTGGATTTTAAAATTTCACTCATATTACAGTTCAAGACTACTTATGGTACAACTGACTTTTAGATTTTGCTCATATTGATAGGGAACTATTAAAAAAATTTTAGAATATTCGTTATTTTCACTCAGAAATCCAGGAATAATTACCATAAAATACTATGATATAAAATATTACGGAGTTCAACGCCTGTTAGAAAAAAGCGCTGTCTTTTGGAGAGATTTACATTATGTAATGTATAAAGAAAACTCGGATTAGCTACCATGAGTTTTCATTTTGACTATAGATGATATTGCACCCCCCAATAGATCACTATGACCAAAAATTCTGAATTCAGTGAAACTCCTAATGCACTTTTGCACTAAAAACGTCTCTCACCTACATTACGGTGATGTCCAATTTGGAGAGCAATCAAAACAAAAAGGCATTAGCACTGCAAATTGATTTTGGTTGAGGTTAAGAACGAATAAATATTGCAGAGCCCCTTAAAACCCGAACAACAAAGCAGCATAAAGTAACGGAGAGAGAGAGAGAGAGTGAGAGTGAAAAGTAGTACGAAGCGGCAAAATCAACACAAATATTCGCACACAAAATGAAAGCATTTTCATGTTGCAAGCGGCGAAAGTAAATAAACAGCTGCAATAATGGAAAGTACGGTGAGCTCCGCACAGTGCGCCAACGGAAGAATCAACAGCCGCAGTTGCGGTGGAGTTTTGGGAGCAGCGTTCGAGTCTAAAGCGACTAAGGAGTACATAGTTTTGCCATCATCAATCCTTGTCTGCTTGCAAAAATTGAGACTGCATGCTGCAAAGCGAAATCCACTGATTCACACAATTCGAAGTAACGGTATTTTCGGAAATCTGGCTTTGTGCAACCGCTTTCAGCACCCTTAGTCTCTGCTCGAACGCAGCTTTAGTACACAATTTGATTGTTGCATCATCTGTATGTATGGCTGTGTGTTGTTGCAACATTGCTTTGCGTGTTTTTGTTGTACTTAGCACTGCAAACTTCGCTTGCTGTTGATTATAATGGCGCTTGCCCCGAAATGCCATTGTTTGTGTTTTTGTTGTGGTGACATCGTTAGTATGCACATGGATGTGTGTGTGTGTGTGTGCAACATTGCTACGCATTTCTGGTAACCGCAAAAGTAGCAGCAAAATGTACAGCAATAACAATATTCCGATGAGTTAACAACTAAATCTAACAACAATAATGTGGTCAAACAGAAACAACAACAACAACAACAGCAAAGTATACAAAGGAAATTGACCGGATGCTCTGACTGCTTGATTGCAAAAATACGGAGACAAACAACAACAAAAATTACAACAACAGCTTGAACAACAACAAATAAAAAAATTAAAATATAACAACAAAAACACAATAACCGCACACAAAATTTAAAAGCAATATAAAGTTACCACAACAACAAAAATTACGACAACAACAAAAAATATAACAACTACAACAAAAATTGCAACAACACTAAAATTACAACAACAACAAAAAATAAAATAACTGCACATAAAACAATAACAACCAAAATTGCAACATAAATAAAACTAACAAAAGATTGAAAAAACAAACAACAAAAATCACAAAAAATAAAATATAACAACAAAAACCCATTAACAGCACAAAAAATTCAAAAACAATAAAAATTACAACAACAATAAAAATTGCAGCAACACAAAAATTTAAATAACATCATAAAATACAACAAAAAATTCAAATTACAACAGAAATAAAAATAACAACAATTTAAAATAACAACAACAAAAATCACAAAATAAATAAGCAACAACTGCAACAACTTTCTAAAGTGAGCAGACGCACAAACAACAAAAGTTTGCCGTTTGAAGTGACTTTGCAACGCACAATGCTGCACATGTCACACACACACACACTAGTACCAATACAAATGCTTGCGGTGATTGTCGTATTCCACATTAAATTCAAGAGACTTGTTATCACAATCGTTTTGTGGTGACTGACTTTAATGCCTTTTTGCCAAAGTAATTGATAAGTGAGTCGGCGCTGGGCGAGCGGCCAGCGGGCGGCTCATTGCAGCTTGTGGCATGCAACTTTACTAAATGGCATGTATGGCTTTTACATCTCCATGTATGTCTCTACATAATACATATATGTGTGTATGTAAGTATTTATTGGCAAATCGGGCATTTCGAATTTGTTAAGTAAACTCCATTCAATGACCATTAACCCTTTAGTGCACGAATTCCTTTTCAATGCAGCTTATTTATTCTTGATTTCAATTTCGGTTGCTTCTTGGTTGGATATGCAATCCATTTTTAGTTGAAGTGTGAGTAGAAGAGAGAAAACATTTCTTTTGATTTCTTTTTATTCGAAAGGGATACAAAGGACCTTCAAAGCGGTTGCTCTTAGTTAAACTATTGCTGAAGCTTCTAACTTTTTAATTACGCTTTGATAGTTTACTATTATTTGAGACAGCTGGCTAAGCATTTGCTCGTTTCCTTATAATTTATAATATTAATAATAATAATAATAGTAATAGATAATTGTAGAGAACATTTTGTTAAAAAAAAATGAATTTCGAGTCCAGGAACGGTCTCTGATGGGTAAGTCCAAGAGATTAGTTAGAGTGGCCAGCTTCAGATTAGACGCTATATTTTTCCGCTATTTTGACATTTCGGTTCAGTAAGGTTTGTCATTTCATCATGGAAATAGGATCCAACAACGGGTCGAAATTATTTAAATTTACTACTGAAATTCGGAGTTAGTGGCCTTAACTTTAAGAGCGCTACGTCCAATTTTTGTTCGTCATAATCGTCCTGTCAGATCAATAATTAAGCGTCTAGTGGAAAAATTTGAATCCACAGTCACAGTACAAAATGTTTCCATGCCAATGAGATATAGAAGTGTCTGTAATGTCGGGAATATTGCTGCCGCTGACGCATCAATTAAAGAAGACTCAAACCAGGGTCTCACATGTCGTTCTCAAGCGTTCGGCATCTCTCTGACGTCGTTGTGGTGAATTTTGCATAAAGATCTTGACCTACATCCTTACAAGATCAAATTGTCGCAAGAACTGAAGTCGCTTAACCACCAGAATCGTCATGTGTTCGGCTGAGCAACAACTTGAAAATTATGCAAATTTTCATCGAAAAATCTTCTTCAACGATGAACCTCAATGAACGACTTCGTCAATAAGCAAAATATGCGCTTTTGGCCAGGTAGCAATCCACACGTACTCCATGAGTCACCATTGCCTACCGAAAACATTACAGTTTGGTGCGGAGCAAGACCTTAGTTACTGTTAGTGGGAATCACTTGTGTCTTATCTTCCGAAGCATTTTGACTATATGTCTGACTTTTTTCCAAATAATCGTCATTTGCGGGAGGTGTTGATTTTCCAATTACAGTCCAAGAAAAAGGTGGCTGAAACACATGCGCAAGTTCTGCCCGAAGTGAAGTAACGTGCCATGATAGGTTTTGTCTTTTCAAAGACTGTGATTTCGATATTAACGAGCGAAGATGGTGAATTGGAGACGTAGCTCGATGAGGATCGAGCAAGAAGAGCTCACTTCAGCATTGGCAGTCAGATTGAAATGATTCGGAAATACCTGCAGAGGCACGAGAAAGTGATTCCGCTACATGAGAACACACGGGCTCACTTCACCAAACCCATTAAAACCTACCTGGAAATGCTTAAATGAGAAGTCCTACCCCACACGTTATATTCCCAAGATATTACACCATTCGATTAATATTTGTTCCATTCCATGGCAGATCGTCTAGCTCGGAAGCAGTTCCACTCACAGCACGACATCGAAAAATAACTTGATTCTGGTATAGCAATATAAGATGAGCAATTTTATAATAATAGTATTCGAGGGAGTCAGCGCACTTCTAGTAATCTTCAAAGTTGGTGCCATGTGACTAAAATTATGAACAAGATTCAAACGGAAAATTTTTTAAATTTCTCGTCTAAGTTAGGTAGGTTAGGTTAGATATCTGATCTTGAGAAATCGCATATGAATTACATATAAGTTATTTGTGAAGCCATAAAAACGAAGAACTCCGGTGTGCGAACCTATAAATTAGGAAAACTCTTAGTGTTCAATACAAATTTGCTCGGGCCTTTAACTTCCACTCGCGCAAGTTTGGTGAGATGTCTGAAGATACGCGCCGTCAAGTGTTTAAGTCTTGCCTGCACTCGGGACAGACAAGAAGGAAGTGTTAGGTTGTTTGACAGCTTTCGCTGATGGATTCTGATAAGATCCCCAGCCTTACAGCACAGAACAATGGCCTGTTAAAAGTCCCATAACTAGGGAGAGTCTAGCCTTACTGAGGGCAACGAGATCACAAGATCTCTTGTGAGCACAAGAGGATATATGATGCCTTTTCTTGCTAGCTCATCAGCTTCTTGCAGTTCCGGTGTGGCCTGGCACCTATATCAGCCTTAGGGTTAGGCACTCCTTGATCAACCCTGAACACACTGTTCAGGTAAGTTTCGCCGCCCTAATGACTGAGTGGATGGCCACTTCTCGAAAGAAGGCTGCAGTACATAACAGTAAATCTCCTACTACCTTATTGGCTGCAACATCGGCTTGGATAACAGAAAGTTTTCGAGAATAAGTATCCTATGACAACATTGCTCTAAAAAAAATTTTACGAAATTTTTATTTCAAAATGAATTTCTTTAAAATACCAGATTAATCCCTCTATAACAACAACGACTTGTTTTTGCAACCGCTGATTTCTTTAATTAAAAACTCAAGTAAATATTCCCCTCCACCCTTGATTAGCTCAACGAAGCTCGACCACAACTAATGAACCAACGTAAAATCCGCACCGCTTTGCACCCTTTCATTAACTAAATACAACAACGAATAACATTTCTCAAAGCTTCAATGCACATAGCTCAAGTGAGTAGAGCTTCACCTTTGCTAATCCTAATTAACTTTCTTGTTTGCTTTTTAATCCATTATGCCACTGGAAAATTCCGGCATTTGACAGCAGCTGAAAAGCAACGACACCGAGACTTGCCGAGTCGCACAGCGTCGTCTTCCAACTTGCCACTTGCCAAAACAAGGTGTCTCTGACAGTTTGAGTCTTACAAAATGCTGGTCAACAACAAGGATAACCTTTCGCACGCCACAACAACAACAGTAACGACAACATGGTTACATATTTTGACTTCTTAACAATATTTTTGTTGTGTAAGCGTGTCCGAAATTGTACTTAATTATCCTAAAAGCAGATCTAATGCAATGCAAAAACTTTCTTCACCGCCACCGCCTCCCTCATAGCCAACCGTTTATTTTTGGCACAAATCTTCGCTGTTGTCCACAGCTGCAACCTCATTGTGAGCGCCATGTCCTCATTCATTCTTTCGTCCGTCTGTTGGACTGTCCGACCGTTCGCTTGTCCCTACGTCAGTCCGCCCGTACATTTGTCCCTTCGTCGGTCAGCTTGCCCATTCGTTTGTCTCTTCGTCCTTTTGGCTTGCCCATTCGCTTGTCTCTTCGTCTGTCTGCTCATCCGTTAGCCTCTGTGGCCTTTGTGTGACACAAGGCTGGCCGAAGTTGAACAAGCTACACCAAAATGTCCGTCCGACAGTCGGTCCGTTAGTCGCTTAGTGTTGAGTGTTGCTTGCTAACTCATTTTTCAGCTGCCTTTTCAGCTAAATTACCGTGCGCAATAACAACAGCAACCACACAGCTCTAGTATAATCCATTGGGTGCTTAGTAAATATTATGACCAACGCTCTTGCTGTGGCTTCCTCGCCAGCAGAGTTAACTGTTTTCGCTGACTGCTTGTAATGTCACCCTTCATGACTTCGAAAAAGAGCTTCGTGTGTGCGCGTGTGGCTTGTCGCTTCTGCTTGACAACACAACAAAATCACGTGCAATGACAAAATGTAACAAGAAATTTTTCCAAAATCGCTGCTCATCACACACACACACACCGGTGGCATGTTGAGTGTTCTATTCAACCGACTTAACGACATTCTTGGAGTTCTTTGCAAATCAAGCACAGCTCGCTGCTACTGAGGCAAGCGATGACTTTGAAAAAGTAGCAAGCAGAAAAATGGGGAAAAATATGCAAAAAAAAAACACAACAACAAAAAATTTCACTTTATTTACACTCGAGCAATAATACCCTTCACAGTTGCATTTTTTTATAGCTGAAGGGGTAAACACATCTTTTTTTCCTTGATTTTGAGTGGTCAGTTTGCATGGCAGCTATATGCTATAGTGCTCCGATCTGAATAATTTTTTCGGAGATTGTAGTGATACCCGAGATAATAATCTATGACAAAATAAGGGACGATCCCTTGTCAAATAAAAAAGTTTTCCATACACGAACTTGAGTTTAATGGATCAGTTTGTATGGCAGCTATATGTTAAAGTCATCCGATCTGAACAATTTTTTCACAGATTATTGCGATGGTTTAGATTATAGTTTATATCAAATTTCGTGCAGATAGCTAGTCAAATAAAAAAGTTTTCCATACAAGGTCTTGAGTTGGATCGGACAATTTATGGGAAAGCTATAAGCTCTAGTGATCTAGAGTCAGTAGATAGCGCACACAGAGAGGCAGTCGGACGGAGAAACAAAACAGAGATGTAGCTCTGGAACTTTTCACAAGTCCTAGGATCTCCAGTGTTTCCCTCTGGGTCCTTCGTGTCAAACTTAACATATCCTGTTCAAGGTATAAAAAAAATCCAAAAAATCAAAAAAAAAAAAATCCAAAAATCCTCGCTGTCATTCGTTGGTCATTCACTAAAGCGTTTTGTGGCAAGCAGCTACATAAACAAAAAATTAACAACAAAGACAAAAACACTGATGCAAGCTCTCGCTGCAAACTTAATTGAGCTAAAATTTATCGTATAGTTCGGCTGGAGGTCGGTCGCTCGTTGGGTCGCACTGTCACTTCGTCATTCTGTTCACGGTCTTGTGCTTGGCTGGTCTGCTCGTTGTCACAGTGTTTGTTTGTGTGTTTATGTGTTCTCAGTTTCTCGCTTGACCCATCCTCGTTCATTATGCTTTGTAGCATCCTTTTTGTGTTTTGTCGCCTTATTTATTCATTTAAATATTCCCTTTTTTGGTTGCTCTGCGGGTCACTTTATATTTCCTTTTCTCATATTGCAAAGTAATTGTAATTAAAGAAATTACATACCAAATTGCTATGTTTTCATATAAATATACTCTCATATAGTAAGTAATGGCGGCATTATTTGTATTAATCATCTGGAATATTTGAGTGCATTTGTGGGAGAACACTATAATTCTGGCTCTCTTAATCAAAAATGTACTCCATTTTAGCTTAAAATATGGTACATTAGGAGCTGGATTGAGGAAAGCTCAAAAGGCACCGCACGAAGTACTATCACATATTCCTCGTATCGAGAATGGAGGCATAAGTAGGAGTTCATGCAAGTAATGAAAGCTTTCAGAGCGGCTAGGAACGATTATTTTACATTTGGCTTAAGCAGATCACGACCTCTGGTCTTAGACCAAGTATACTCTGGGTAGCCAAATAAAATCCGTTTAGAGGCGAGCTAAAGCGAGAAGGTGAAACATCCCTCCCCAGAGTTTTGCGCTGGGTTTCGGACCCGCCACATAAAAAAACTCCTCCAATGAAAAGACCAAAACAGCCTCGGATGAGAGACCCCCTCTTTTAATGACAACCACTGCAAACGTATTAAGGATCCAACGAAGAATAACTCTTGTCAACAGTTGCTACTTCGGACTGAGTAGGCAATTGAGAAGTAAAGTTCTTCCTTGTCGAACAAAGCCTAAACTCCATAAGTCGCTCATCATTCCCGCCCTGCTACATGGTGCAGAGTCATGGACGATGACAACATCTGATAAGTCGAGGTTACGAGTTTTCGAGAGAAAGGTTCTGCGGAAGATTTATGGTCTTTTGCGCATTTCCAATGGCGAACTTTAGCTCTGAGAGTATTCGACGCAGTACTCGCAGATATAAGCAGAGGAAGAGGAAAACCTCCATGTCGTTGGAAAGACCGTGTGAAGAAGGACCTGGCTACACTTGCAGTATCCAATTGGCGCCAAACAGCAAAAAGGTACAACGACTGGAGCGCTGTTGTGAACCCGGCTATAACCGCGTAAACGATGTCTGCGCCAAATAAACGTAAAAAGTTCGAAAAGTTTGCAGGTTATGAAATATCTTGCCGGTTTATGGTATAGTATACTTCGGAAGAGATTTTCTACAAGTATGTTCGAACCCAAGCTAGGAACGCTAACATACGGAATTAAAATATCTAACACTGATCACGATCAATGAGAATTATTTTCGCTTTCGCAATAGAAAGAAAGAAAAATTGCTAGGGAGAATGTTATTATGCTTCAAGAGGTTTTCATACTAATTTACTCCGAATACTCCCCATCCATAAATATTCCTTTTCTTTATAAACAATTTTTCCTTTGACCCCCTGTGTCATTTTCCTAATGTTTGCAGTACCGCCCTTCTAATTATCCCAATTTGTTTTAATTTCTTTGTTACGCCTTTTTTGTTTCGACACTTTTTTTCAACTTTTTCTCACTTTCAAAACAAAAACGAAGTTGCTTTACAGTTCCGAACCGCAGTGGTTGAACACTGTGAGCCGGTGAGTAATGTTGGCCATTGTTGCCGCAGTGAACTACAAAAGCACTGAGTGTCGTAATATACTGTTGCTCATTAATTCATTTGGCTAACATTATGTATTTGGGATGCTGAAGCAACAAAGGCAAACAAAAAGTGATAATAATAAAGCAAAATGCAAGAAAATTAAGCAAAACAGAAAAAAATCACAAGCGCCAACCACCCACGCTCTCAACTAAAAGCTTTCTCTTGCGCAAGGCGGCCTTTACGGTTGTCGGTACTCGGTCTCGCATTGTCATTTTCGTAATGAAAAAGATTGACTCGCACAATAAGCTTTAATATGAGGGTCACACACCACCTTTGGCCCAGTTATGAACTCAAGTGCAATGCTTGCAAAAAAAAAAAAGAAGCAAAAACGTCAGAAAAAAGCGAGCAAGGTTGCTAATCCTTTGGCAGCGTCGCTTTTACCGTAAAATGTGATTTCTTTTCCGATGCACAACACCCGCTGTGTGCCAGCGCCCTGCCTTTACGGTGGGGTTATGCTGTTACAAGCGCACTTTCATAAGCTTCGTAGAATAGTTATTATATTAAAGAATTATTTAATTCCATCTTAACTTACTTAGTCAGTCAGTGCTTCGTGCTTTGTTCGTGGTGGATGTAATAAACGAGTAAGTATAAAATTATGTAATTTACTGCGACATGAAGTTAATATATGCTTTAAGGGGTAAAATATTTTAATTAAATTTTCTGCCTACTAAAGCTTGAAGGTTATTAGTAGATAAGGCTGAAGAAACAGGTTTCTTAACCAGTCTTTACAGCGAATTATATCAAAATCTTTCTTAAAAACATACTTTGATATTTTACCAAAATTGTGTTACTAATATACAAACCATCTACGGTTCGAACCCCAATAAAGAACAGCGAAAGGATTTTTCACATACCTGCAACGAAAAGATAAAGACAAGTCAGTTAGATGAGTTTATTTTATAAGAAAATAAAATTGAATTTTAAAATTTTGTTTTAAAATATCCGGTGTACCCGAACATAAAAATCTTCAGCTGTTTTAATAAATAAAAGCCGAGGAAATATGTCCAAGTGTCTCACATAAAAATTGTAATATACATATATAATAGAAGTCAATCAGAATATCGAAAATCATTACTTATTACTGTGGGCGAAAAATAGTAAGACTTTTCAATTTAAAGGGGGATTACTTTGAGGGGGGCGCCATAGATTTTGAAGAACATATAAATAATTTTAAAACTATGAACAAAGTCTTACTATTATTTACTTGTAATAGTATATAGTATAACAGGTATAAGGAGATTAAGGGAAGGTCTAAAATGTATCCAGGTCCTTTCAGTGCTTCATAAAATCGAGAAAATATTTTCACCCTACTTAATCAACATGATTTAAGTAGAAGCTTTTATATTTATGGAACTACCAGCTCTTAGCCAACTTCATATGCTCACAATGATAGATGGCTCAATTGAATATTCATTCAAGCGGTAAGGCTTAAGATTTTTGGGGGCGTAACTTGTCAAAGTTGAAAACATCTGGATACATTCTCTTCAACTGTTCCGCTTTAGCCAGACTAAGATTGAAGTATTTCGGCTGCCATACTTACTTCGAACCCGGGGAATTGGCTGAAGTAAATATCAAGGAGCATACCTCAGGTTCTTTG
This sequence comes from Bactrocera zonata, assembly GCA_037783105.1. Classification (NCBI taxonomy): domain Eukaryota; kingdom Metazoa; phylum Arthropoda; class Insecta; order Diptera; family Tephritidae; genus Bactrocera; species Bactrocera zonata. The sequence continues at coordinate 67,927 of JBAWJQ010000618.1, read as the reverse complement.
AAGAATGGTCGGACCAATGCGTGCCCGACGTTTGGAATGGAATCCGTGGAATAAGCCTCCTCAATATTGTACATAAGGTTCTATTGAGGGCACTGTGAGAAATATTAAAGCCCACCATCAACAAAGTGATTGGATGACTGATGTCTGAATTTGGTATCCCCGCAAAACTAATACGGCTATGCAAACTGACGTTGAGAAATAGAAAAAGCTCCATCAGGATCAGGAAGGACCTCTCCGAGCCGCTCGATACCAGACGAGTTTTCAGACAAGACGATCTCCTATTCGAGCTGCAGATCTGAATAGAGAAGGTGCAATCTTCTATAAGGGTGTACAGCTGCTGGCATACGCCGATGATATTGATATCAATGGACTTAACAACCGGAGTGGTTGGTTAGTTCTGCTTTCTCCAGAACGGATAAGACAGCGATCCAAATGGGTCTGGTGGTGAATGAGGGCAAGACGAAATATCTACTGTCATCAAACAATCAGCCGTCGCATTCGCGACTAGACTCCCAAGTCACTGTTGACAGTCATAACTTCGTAGTCTTAGATAATTTCGAACCCAATGCAAAATAACTCTTGCCAACAGGTTCTACTTCGGGCTGAGTAGCCAATTGAGACGTAAAGTCCGCTATCGACGAACAAACCCAAACTCTGCAACACAACATCTGATGAGCCGACGTTGCGAGTTTCGAGAGAAAAGATCTGCGAAAGATTTATGGTCCTTTGCGCGTTGGCCACGGCGAATATCGCATTCGCAGGAACGATGAGCTGTATGAGATATTGGACGACATTGACATAGTTCAGCGAATTAAAAGACAGACAAAAAGAATGGACGAAGACACTCCAGCTCTGAAAGTATTCGATGTAGTACCCACCGGGGGAAGCAGATGAATGGGAAGACCTCCACTCCGTTGGAAGGACCAGGTAAAGGCGGACCTGGTTTCGCTTGGAATCTGTAATTCAAGTCACCGTGCGAAAAGAAGAAACGACTAAATGACGCTGTTATTAACTCGACTATAACCGAGTAAGCGGTTTCTACGGCAGTAAAGAAGGAGATTCATTGATGAACGACTTCCTTGAGCCAAGTCTTCAAGACCTTCATTGAATCCTTGTACTTATGTTGGCAATAAAGTAGATTTCCCAAAACACGTCTGCAACACTTAAACGATCCCGTGACTCCACTTGAAACACAAAATTTCAAGCAGATACTTTCTTCCATTTCTTCCATGGTCAAACTCGTCAGGCAAACGTATCTCGTTATTAAGAAGCAGTTGTCAAACACACTCTAGTTGACAGTATATTTAGAATTATATTTTCTACTTTATATTAGCTAAATACATAGACTGTACTGTGCCATATTGCACACCTTTGGCATCACTATCACCTACTGCTTAATCAAATATTGGGAATATTGAAGGCAAGCAGAACACCAACTGTCTGTCATTACTTGACAGCTTGGCTGTCTGCGCTCTCCCCATGGGGCATACGAACGCTGAATATCCAATTATTTCTATTGGCTATAATTCTGATATGTTAAATATTGTAAAATTAAAATTCCCAGTATTCCCGGTGCTTACACATGCCGACACAAGCGCTCACATAACAGAATGCCGACATATGCGGGCATATGTATGCACGCAGCGCCACGTCAAGTCATCGATCCCCGAGCGAGTTGACAGGCAACACGGAGTTGACAACAAGTCCAACTGACAGCTGGGCAGACAGCGAGCATGGCGTGATCGTTAAGGGAGTGAGAGGTGTGGAAGGTGAAGAGCAAACAGTGTTGCAAGCAGATGAGTGACCGGGCGACAGAACACATACAAGTAACTGCGTGTAGTAATGGCCACACTATGATAGACAGGGAGATAGACCGAGAGTCGGACAGGCTAAGATTGAGGTGAATAAATGAACTGTCTGTCGTGTATACGCACATGCAATATGCCACGCGAGCGTTCGCAGGACGTGCATTCGTTTATTATTACCGAAGTGTTGTGGCAAAGGGAAAGAACAAACATCAATATCTGCCAACAATTCAATTATGAAAGTGTAGCAAATTGGATGCGGATGTCTGCCTGTTGGGCATGAACTAGAAGGTGGCGAGCGAGAGGACAAGCGTAAACAAAGAGTTTCCTGCTTCAATGTTTTCTTTGCGACTTTTTTACTTTCGTGCTACGAAAGCAAACACGAATTAAGGAAGTGCTGAAGATGCTGGAGGTTCTTCTCTATATAAAAGAAGCTGAAGGCGGGCAAAGCAAAGGGATGTGTAGGCAGGATGTGTCTCGCAGTTGAGTTGCGCCTTGGCTTACACACGTTGCACCAAATACGCTTATAATTCAATCAATCAAAGCGTTAACCGTAGCTGAATTCCATTTTATTTTATTTCATTTTACTCTCGGAGCACCGCAGGCGTAATAAGCAATTTATTGTAAACCGAATTGCGAAGAAACTGATTGAGCGACACAAAAAGTATGCAACGCCTTTGCAGAACCCTTTCGCTTGCATAGGCGAGCCCATTGCTGGCCGCCCGGTTCGACAGCTTAGCAACGTTTGCTGCTTTTGCTTTCGTGCGGAGGAGAATTGGGCGCTCTTTGTGGGACACTATTAATCAATTTAATATGCAAGCAATTACGCTCGTGTGTATATAGATGTCTCTGCAACTTTTTTTCCAGTTACACTCCCTCCTTTATGCGCCCTGCGGCTAAACGTCACGATAACGGCAATCTGTCAAGAGCGCGGCAGAAATGGAGTGTAGCACAGCCCTTTCATGTTTTCAAGGCAAAAAACGGTAGAGCTTAAGTTGTAAATAAATTAGTGCATATTTTTCAGAATCACTTTTTATTATTTTAATTTTTATTTATTATTTTTTTCAACGCTATGTCTGCTTCTTACCCAAAAACCCTACCTCCGTTGAAACCCACTTTTGATTTATTTCTAGGTCGCTGATTTTTAACGTCGCCATGGCAGTGCGCAATCAGCCGTCTTCCGACTAGCGTCAATAAATTAATTAATTAGCTAATGCCATGCACATAAATTTCCATTAAAACTGATTAATTTAGCTGTGTTTGTATTTGTATTTGCTTACTTTGAGGTTAGGTTAAGGTTGCTGCTGCAATTAGCGGTTCATTGAAGTGAGAGTTCAAGCTTCAAATTAGTTTTTTGAGTATAATTTTTAAACTTTGTTTTTAAATGTAGTGTTGACGAAAAAGTCTTTTTGTATTTCTAATCAAACTTTAACTAATTTTTTTATATTTATAATGAACTTGAATAAACCAAATATGCATCATTTTGGTTGAGCAATTTTTGGCACTTTTCCGCTAGCGACATTATTCCATCATCAGTGTTTCCTGGTTTCTCGGCGTAAAACTGCAACAAGTAATCTAACAGGCTTTTTTTGAAGACAACTTTATTTCATGAAGGGAGTTCTGCATTGACCGAAACAAATGGTAGTCCGATGTTGCAAGGTCAGGGTTATATGGTGGATGCATCAAAACTTCTCAATCAAGCTCTCAGTTTTTGCTGAGTCATCAAAGATGTGTGTGATCTAGCGGTGTCCTGATGGAAGACGAACCCCTTTCTGTTGATCAGTTCTGGCCGTTTTTTGCTCGATTGTTTGCTTCAATCTCATCAGCTCTTGGTGGATGATTCCTTTCCAATTCTACCAAACACTCAGCATAACCTTTCGAGGCGTTAATCTTGGCCTTGCAGTTCATCTTTCATATCGAAATTTCCAGAACGGAAACGAGCGAACCATTGTTCTGCCACACGAACTGATGCAGCATCGTCTTCGTAAACTTCACAAATTTCATTCTTCCCTTTTTCATACAAAAATTTCAAAATATGTCGAACTTCTTCATTATTTTCACTCATTTCTAATTTAATTTCTTTTTTGGTAAAAAAGTTTAAAGTCTCACCATTCCAACACTATATGATGTGACACAATGTGATTTGTGGCACTGAAGATATACGACGGCAACGACAACTTAGACATCTTCGTCGAAGACCGCGAAAAAATCGGCTGAACCAGAACTGACGGCAGGAGAATTTACATATAGAACCTTCGGGCATAGTTCAGTGAGCAGTTTGGCAGGCACCAACTACATGATCAAACTTTTCAATTGGATAAAGAAGATTTAGAGTAAGCTAAGAAAGTGATGGTTGATGTAAAGGCATGGCACTTGCCCGCAACACAGTAAAAATTTATACAAAAGGCTTGAAAACAGAGGACGGAGTAGGTGCGGATACATAATGTCCAAAGTTAGGCAAATGTCGCCTTCACTGAGAAACAAAAAAATCGATGGCAGTGAGGAACACATCTGCTTTTATATTTCTTTACTGTTTACGCAACTAGGATACAGTCTCAAAACTATTTAGGAAATTTTTATGCTTTCATATTAACAAAATATAACATTTCTGAATGCCTCAGCTTTGGTTGAAGTCTCTGCTAAAATCAAGTGGTTCAGAACCAAGTATGTCAAATGATATTTAGATCCAGTCAATTGATCCTTCTGTTAAAAAGGTGAGATGAGGTAGTGAGAAAAATTCATCCATAACTGAATAATACACTTCTCATGATTCATTCGAAAATACTCGGTTTGAAATGTTTTGTCATATTTTTACTACTTTAGTTACTAAGCCAAATATGAGGCGGTTTGTCAACGAATTTATCTGCAGTTACTTAAGTCAGTACCCATCGGTTGTACGTTGCGATTATGGATACAAATATCGAACAAATAATTTGTGTTTCTAGCCAAATTTCGCTTGCGGAGTCATTGCGAAGGTTGAACTACGCATACGGTGATTATTTTTTATCAAAAACACAAACCTGAAAGTGGTACAAAGCCTTCAAAGACGGTTTCTTCTATTGATGAAAATATTAGTAATGTGAAGGATATGGTGTTTGAAAATCGTGTGGCAAGTATTAAAGAGATGACAAGAGAGTTCGACATTTCTCGCTAATCCGTTCGAAAAAATTTGGTGGATATTTTGGTTATCAAACGCATTCTTGATCGACTCGTTCTGATAAAGCTAAAAAATTTTCAAAACGATTAGCGTAAAGAGGCCGCTTTGGGCATGTTCGATTGAGCGAATTTCGATGCCACATTCATGAAGAACATTGTGATTGGCGCTGAGGCATGGGTTTATGAGCTAGCAACTATCCGTTTCCATTTGGTCGAAGAGGTAAAACAAAATTCGCTGAAGGAGCTGAAGGCCATCCGAAAAATCGCTTATGAAAATTGTTTCAAGGACTGCAAAAATCGTTGGAATAAGTGTATATATTTGGTGAGGATAACTTTGAAAGCGACAAAATAAATATTAATGATTAAATAATTAAAATTTCTGAAAATTTCATTAAAAAAAAAAAATTTGGACACTAACTTGGGCAGTTAGATCCTTGAATCCTTGAAATCGCAGAAAAGTGTAAAATTTACAAATTTCAGATTTCGTAGCGAAAAAAATGTAATGTTTCCTTTTATCAACCCTACAATATATGAATATAAATATATTGTAGGCATATAAATTTGTACTCAACTGCATTTGTTGCCAAAATAAAAGGCGTGGGTTATCAAAATTTATTGTATTTTAATCGATGCTTAAGCTTTTTCAACGATTATATCTCCAACACGTTTAACAAATTTACGCCACCCAAATGACTGCAATATATTTCAATGAAATATTGCGCGTAGACAAACAGAAGAGCAGAAGACATAAAAAATATATGCCACTTTGCAGTATAAGTAAACAAAAAACGAACTATGTGGCAACATTAAACATTTACTGGATTTTGAAAAGCTGCAAGCAATCCATGAATTATATACATATAACTCTATATACATATATGTATATGCTGTAACTGAATGAGAGTCACGCCATAAATACCGGAAAATATTGCAAAAGTAAATAATGGCCTTTTATTTTTCTGTGCTGTGTTGCATTGGCTTGAAATTAATATTTCGAATACTTATCACTACAATAAAAACAAACACGAAGCGACGCGCCATTTTCATGGCATTAACGGACGATTTAACTTCTCCAACCATGGCAGGGCAAATATTTACAAATTTATGCCCGAAATTACGCTCACTTCGCTACTGAAATAAGCTTCTCTTTGCGCTTCTTCTTCTTCTTATTCTGCTTTCCTTTGTTATTTTGCAAAATCGCTTACTTGATGTTTGTTGTAATTTGCGAAATTTATGCGCCGTCGCTTGAGCGTTTCGGCAGCGATTGCCCGGCGGCCATTCCGATAATTACATAGACCGTTATATTTAGACACGGCAAATGTAAATCAGTGAAATCTGAGCCGCAATTTGTCAAAGTACAACAACAAGCGCTTGTGTTGGCAAAGCTGGTGGATTGCATTTCTGAGTGTGGTGCTGTTGTTGTTGCCTTCTCTGATTGAGTAGTGCGATAAAAATAACTTCCGGTTCGATATGTGGGTGGTTGTGATGAAAAGGGGCAAGAAGTGTCAACACAGGAAGATGAAATATTTTGAGAAGTGGTAGACATTGACGTCACAGGTGACAGTTTGGAATATTACTGATGGAAGCTGGATTTTTCTTTGGCAATTATAAGGATTAGTTTGTATTCAGAGGGAATTGAAACCAAATGCAACTTTGTTGTATCGGCGATTTTATCATTTCCAGAGAGGGATATGCTTTCCATTTTGGAAAGAGAAAAGACCCAATCAAGCCGCCATTAACTACACGAGAATTTGACTCAGCTCAAAAGCTACAATTTTGTTTGTTGACGAAGTCATTAATGTGCTTCCTCTGAGAAAATCCTGTTTTTTACCAAGAGATCTTACAGTAGTTACTATACAACTGAAATTTGAGCAATAATCTTGGAAAATTTTCAGCGTTGTACAGTTGAACATCCCAATTGATATACACTTTAGTTACGGAATGGTATCCTGAGTGTTCGGTGACATCTCAAACTTAACTGCTCTCTCCTTCGGAGGACTTATTGCTAGTTTGGTAACATCTTTGGTATTTCTGAAGGTCTTTTTCTGTTTATATACCATTAGCAATGAAAGCAACGAAAGCATGATGATTGGAACTCAAGTGTACTCTGCTCAATCCACAAAAAGCTAGACCCAGCAAAGCTAGACCAAGCACGGAAAGGAGCGGCTTTCGATAGAAAAGTTCTGTGGATGATTTATGGTTCTATACGGAATATACGACAACTTTGACATAGTTCAGCGAATCAAGAGCCAGCGGCTACGCTGGTTAAATCATGTCCTCCGAATCAATGAGAATACTCTAGCTCTTATAATATTCGACGCAGTACCCTCGGAGGAAGCAGAGGAAGAGGAAGCCTTTCACTCTATTAGATTTGCTCTGCAACAGACGAGAAAGCATAATTTATTAGCGATTATGGACGGACCATACATAGAACACTGAACGTGTAACATTTTACTGTCCTTACCGAAAACTCCAAGGTGACTGAGGAGTGTTTTTAAGCTTCGAGGTACCACTTATTGACAACACTCAGAAGAAATGGCCAGAGACATTAAAAGACCGATAAAAATCAAATTGTTGTGTGGAAACGTTTTTATTTATGAATGGTAAAAAGTGGTGGTCAAGAGATTTGTCTTATTTTTTTAAAAGATATCTTTACGAAAAATTCGGTACTCGCTTTGGAAAATAATTAGCTAAGGTCTGGGTTTAGTCAATCCATGATTGCGAGAATCTTATTTTCTCTTTAAGGTTAGTAGACTGATGGATTGCAGAACTCAGGAAAGACAAACGTCTTTCTTACAATACTCTTTGCTTTCATTTAAAGTTAAAAATAGGAAACTCAAAGTTGAAACATTTTACTTAATTTTTACTGTTTCATTTCCCACCGCCTTGTACTCTTTCCTCGGACCAGCCTTTCGAATTTATTGCTATAATAAAAAAGAAAATCGATTGTAACCCAATAGCGTTTTTTTCTAGATTTAGGTTAGGCTATCGTTAAGCGAGCGGAATGAAACAGTTCGAGGAAAACCCCAAAAAAGGTGAGTGGTGAGTTCAAATAAAGAAATTCCTCCAAAAGGGAACTCACCGTTAGTTAAAGGGGTTCGATGCCGCAATGTTGTATTAGCCAAGCGAGTGCTTACATACAAGCTTGCGCAACCGTATCGTATAACTAACGGTGCAGCTTTTCTTTGAAGCCTCTATAGATACAGAGCAATGCGAGTACATTGACAGCAATCACAAGCGCAATCGGCACAAAACAACAATAACAACAACCACTATGCGGACTCGCTAGCGCAAAATCGGCTTTTCAAAGAAATTTTGTCTACTACAACTGAGCTTGCATACCGCAGCCCCTCGTGGCTCTTTTATAGTCGACGAGTATGTAACTGATCGCAGGAATTTCGGTGCGCTGGAGAAGCGCTTACAACGCAACTAAATTGGGGCGCAGTGTTAGACGAGACCAAAGCGAGGCAATAGAATAATAGAAGGAAGGGGAGCGGGCAGGGCGAGTGGCAGAAGATTGCGTAAAAAATCACCGCAGCATTTGCAGCAGAAATCCAGCTTAACGTTGCTTACAAAGTGTGCAATCCATTGACCGGAAGCAATAAACACTACATACATGATTGTTGTGCAATCTGCAGTCGGTCGGCCTCTTACGTAGCTGTTGCTGTTGTTGTTGTTGTGATGACTGCTGGTGCAATCAATGCCGCTCTGTTTTGCCGCGATTTTTTTTTGGCTTATTTTATCTGTTTTGTGTACTATTTGTTGTTGTTGGCTATTGATATTGGCTAGCAATGCTGCCAATCAAACTGTTATTCTACTTTCACGGTTGGTGGAGTATGCGATGATGCACTTTTTTCCTTTTTCTCGCCGCGCTTCATGCAACAGAGCAGCTCTTACTCTTCTCGTTCGCGTTTCAGCTCGCGAATTAGCTATCAAGTTGCCTTTCAGTTTCACTTTTTAATTAGCGCGTGCTCTGGTTTATTTGAAGTGACTGACACAAGTGCTCATCGGAGTACCAGCTGCATGTGTGTATATGAAGGACTCTGTGAATGTGTGTCATTGAAAATATATTTCTTTTCAAACTGGCTATGTTCAAAGGCGTACGGAGCGGCTGGAAGTTCCATGGCAGGGTTCTTTTGACATTGATAGAATGGAAGAGTGCAAAGGAACAAGCACCGAATCTACTTTTTATGAAAAATAAATTTTTTAATTTTCGAAAAAGTTTTGAAAAATAGTTTTGGAAAGAAAAATTTAAAAACGTTTTGAAAAAAAAAGTTTAAAAAACGTTTTGAAAAAAAAAAAAATTAAAAAAAGTTTTTGAAAAAAAGTTAAAAAACGTTAAAAAAAATCTTGAATAGAAAAGTTTTGGAAAAAGTTTCGAAAAAAAATTCGAAAAAAGTTTCGAAAAAAAAGGTTTTTAAAAAATTGTTTTGGAAAGAAAAGTTGAAAAACGTTTTGAAAAAATCTTGGGTAAAAAAATTTCTTTTTTTAAATTTCGTAAAAGGTATCGAAAAAAAAGTTTCGAAAAAAAAGTTTGAAAAACGTTTTTAAAAAATCTTGAATAAAAAAATTTTGAAAAGAGTTAAAAAGGCTTTTTGAAAAAAAAGTTTTGAAAACAGGTTTTGAAAAAAGTTTTGAAAAAAAATTTTGGAAGAAAGTAAAAGAAACGTTTAACAAAAATATTTGAAAAACGTTTTGAAAAAAAAAACTTAAATACATAAAAAAGTTTTGAAAAAAAGTTTCGAAAAAAAAGTTTCGAAAAAAAGTTTTGAAAGGAGGTTTTGAAAAAAGTTTCGTAAAAAGTTTTGGAACAAAGTTATGAAAAGAAGCTTTAAGCAAAAAGTTAAAAAAACGGTTTTGGAAAAAAGTTTTGAAACGTTTTTTTGTTTTAATTTTCTTTGAAAACTAAATGTAATTGACATTTCCTCTTTACACTGTCTAAAACCTCGTTCTTTTATTTATACATATGTATGTACATATTTGCAAATTGGAAATGTTCAGACGGCATGAGCGGTCGGAAGTTGCAAGCAAAGAGCCAGTTTTTTTTGACATTGATACAGTCAAAGAACATTCGGTGAATATGAACAAGCAGACAACGCACTTTGTGTGAAAAACATATTTCTTGGCTTTGAAAAAAAAGAATAAAATACAGGAATATTCAGCTTAGCTCTGTTGCTGCCTTTAAAATCTTTTTAATTACGACTCGAAAGCTTTATCTGGCCACTTTTACCATGGATAAAATTGAACAACGAGTTTGTTTTTAGTGTTTTGTTCCAAAGGAAATTACGGTTACGGCGTCATGTAGGCGTCAGAGGTATAGCAGAGGATCTCAGTATCTCTTAAGAATCGATACAATACAATTGTTTTGGGTATGAAGCGTATCAATCCTGAACTAGTACCAAAGTTGTTGCCAAAAACTAGATAGAATAGATGTAGCAAAAGAGATGACAACGTACATATCTGATGACCATTCAAATCGGTGAGGGACATTAGATTAAGCATTGGCATTATTGTATTGGCTCAGGAGCCTCTTTTGAAGGTGATAATAAAGGTTTGTAATAACATTCATGCACAGTCCGGATCAAATTTGATCAGATGTTATTCTTTACTAAACAATGAAGCTGGGGCCTCAAGTCTACCCCTAGCAATATGCTATTATAACCTCGGTCTTTACTTACGTATATTTTCAGTATCCCTTAAGAACAACATCAATATTCTATTTAAATTCGTCTGCTTATCGAAAAGTTCTTACAGCCATGTAAATTTTTATTGGCTAATAAAATTTCATTTGCATTCCACGAGCATTCTGCGTTCAGCAGCATGTTTTGTTTTTATTTACTATGTGTCAAGTGTTTGTGTGTGAGTGAGCATATGAATTCCTTATGCAATAAGCAATACTTAATAAGCAAATATTTTCATAAAACATTTGTTTGCATTTAATTTGCATTTCGTACTTGTTCCTACCAAAGGAGCATGCATTTAAAATGCTCTCCTTTCACATACATATATACACACATAGAGATAGACAGGATCACATGCATGCAGGCTAATCCTCGCTGTTGTCCTTATAATCGAAACATGCTAGAAATTACTTATATTCCTGTGAGAAGCGTATGCCTTGCAGTAAAAATGCAAATAAATGCATTGAGCATGCAACACACCATCACTTTGATGCCAACGAAGCACAATTTCTGGTGAACGTGGTGAAGTCATGTATTTATGAAACATATTTTGTGGCATATTATTCTTTATTCACGAACTAAAGTGATATTATATGAAATATTTGAATAACGTTGAGGTGGTGGTGAAATTGCGAGAGTTATTCCAATGTGACGGGTTGCAGGCTAGTACCAAATTCATGAGTAATAGTATTCGAGATAGCTTACAGACATTTTTGAGAGTTGAAAATCGGAAAAATTAGGATACATATTAACTTCGGCGGCAAAAGAAGCTATAATATACTTTGTAGGTGAAATTCTTTCAGTAAAAATGGTAAAAAAGATATTTTTCTTGATTTTCATTGGTCAGTTTGTATGAGAGCTACATGCTCTAGTAGCTCGATCCGAATAGTTTAATAGGAGATTGTTGCAGTGACTTGGGCAAAAATCCACGCGAAGTTTTGGGAAGATATCTTGTCAAATGAAGAAGTTTTCCTACCAAGTTTTGATTTTGATGGGCCACTTTGTATGGTAGCTATACGCTATAATAGTCCGATCTGAAGAATTTGTTCGGAGATTATACCGTTACCACGGGCAATAAGCCATGACAAAGTTCGTGAAGATATCTCTTTAAAGAAAAAAAATTTCCATAGCTAAAATGGACTATTTCAGAAGCAGCCCATAACTACTTCGAATTTTGTTCAAAATTTGCGAATATCGCTAAAAGAAATCTTTGTGTATCTGCCACATTGTAAATGCTTCAGAAAAAATTTCCTAAATGGATTAGTCCGGAACTAGTGCAAAAATGTATCTAAAATTGGCTTGAAATGTTTGAGTTTTGATTAAAATATAAGTTTTCTAAACAGATCAAAAACATTTTACAGATTATAACACAAGCCGTAGTAAGCTTTCAGTGTAAGGATACCCGTAATAAGTGCGTACTTATTAACAAACTGAGTTACAAATTAATGTAAATTTTTTTAAATCTCAGCCAATCAACTTGACAAAGTATTTCTACGAAACCCTTTTTTTAACTTTCAAGAAAAGCAGTAAATAATAATAGCTAGTCCCAAACTAGTTATAAAAAAAAATATTCATCAAATCAACTTTATTCTGTGTTTATACAAAAAATAATTATTTTACTAAAAAATTTCCAAAAGGCAATAAATAAAAGTGAACTAGTCCACAACTAGTTACAAAAAGATATATTCACCAAATCAACTTCATAATGCGTTTCTACAAAAAAAAAATATTTTGCTAAAAAATTTACAAAAGACAGTAAATAAAAGTGAACTAGACCCCAACTAGTTACAAAACGTTGAGTCCGCACTACAGTCAAAACAACTAACATCAAACCACTTTAACGAAACAAATTCAAACTTTCCTTTCACTAAAACCAATTCCGCAGCGCACTTAGACCACAAGCATACACGTTCATATACGCAGGCACATATACACACACAACTTAAAAATTTTGCGCCAATATCCACTATCATATATGCATATGTACCCGCAACTTTAGCTCATACTTAGTATTCAATACAAAATTGTTTCGGTACGGAATGTTAGCATATGAAGAGAAGCCCCGCTTACGCTGCGCTTACTGCTCCCGAAAATGCCATACAAACAACAACAACAGCGGCAACAAAACAAGGGAAAGAGTTGCTGGCTGCTGTTGAAAATTTTGAATGCTGAGCTGTTATGTAAACCGAAAAAATTCATATCTAGAAAATTCAATATGCAGATGTGCTTGCCACAGACGTGTCTCTGTTGAAAACGAAATATGCAAATACACATAAATACACACACGCGCATACATGTGCTGCGGTAGCTGTTGTACGAGGAGCTATAACGTTGCATTTGCAAATGGAGGCGGGAAAAAGCTCTAAATTTCTACAATGGCATTATGGAAATGTCGGGCAAAAGCCACAACGCGAGAGAATTTGTGAGCGATCAGATACGCCCGTACACTTACAACTAACTACAAGGCTACACTCAACCACACTCACACGCACATCTACATATACATAAGTGTTGAAGTGTATGTGTTTGAAGCTGCACGTGTGCAATGCCAAAAGACCACATCAGACGAAATGGGAAATAGCTGTGAATATATGCATGCGCATTTTTATATGCTACGTGTTCGGTATATACATATGTATGTATATGTGTATTGATGTATAAATTGTGAATGTTTGAAAAGGCTACGCTTAAGTGGCACGTTTGTGGTCGCTCTGAAGCGCGAATAAATCGCGGCAGCTCAACAAAAAAAAAAGAAAACAAAAAACAGAAAATGATTTAGTGGCATGGCAAAAAGTGGCGAAAAATCTAAAAACCAATCAAGTTGTGTGTAGCTTTAAATATGAGGGTGGCACTTTTTTTGGAAAATTTTCGGTAAATGATAGAAGTTTTACAAGAGCATAATTTTTTTGAAGGTCTATTTCGAAAATTTCGAATTAATATTTTTTAAACTCTTTTAAAGTTAGATTATTAAATAAATATTTTTTAAAGTTGGATTTAAAAAAATTGTTGTTTTGAAATTGTTTGAAGTGATTAAATTTTCCGAAATTAGCTGCCAGGCAAATTGACTCATCAAAAATTAGATACATATATTTGTATTTTTATACAATTTTATGTTGTTAGAAATGCACTTGTGCGGTGTATCAAAAAATACGATATTATTTTTATTTTTTTCTTAAATTTTTCGAGTGAAAATTTTTTTAAAAATTTTTTGAAAGTTTTTTTGAAAGTTTTTTGGAAGGTAAAACTTGATTACATATCCTCAAAGAATTTAAATTTTTTCTCAAAATCTTATGATTAGTCTAGTCTAAAACTAGTTAAAAATGGAGTAGTTCGAATTTTATATTGGGAACTTTTTATAAAAATCTTATTTTATCTTTTTACTGAAAATCGTATAATCAGCCCAATCTGTAACTAGTTCAAAATGGAGGAATTTTATATCGGATACTCCTTTTAAAAGAAATTTATTATTATTTTTCCGAAAATCTTAAAAGCAGTCTAATCTGTAGCTAGTTCAAAATGGAGTAGTTCGAACTTTATATTGGGAACTATTTATAAAAATCGTATTTTATCTTTTTACTGAAAATCGTATAATCAGCTCAATCTGTAACTAGTTCAAAATGGGGTAGTTTGAATTTTATATTGGATACTCCTTTTAAAAGAAATTTATTATTATTTTTCTGAAAATCTTAAAAGCAGTCTAATCTGAAACTAGTTCAAAATGAACTAGTTCGATTTTTTTTATTGGGAACTCTTTTTAAAAATGTTATATTATTCTTTTCTGAAAATCTTCTTTTCAGTCTAGGCTGAAACTAGTTCAAAATTGAACTGCTTTGTAATAACATTACCGAAACTACATACATACATACAAATAGAAAACTAATTTCTTGGTTAGTGTGAGAGAGATATCTCGCCTGTTTGGGAAGTACGAATGTACGTGAGCTTGACTTCACTTAATATTTAAAATATCCTTTTGTAAAAGCACGAATGAACCACCCTAAAATCTAAAAACACCAGCAATTTTAAATACTGCGTGGTGGTTTGCTACGAAATTTTCCATTTCATGGAAACACCAACTCAAAAGACTTTGGAACTATAAAGCAAGATGTAATACATTTCCACCACAGAATTTTCGAAATAAGTTATCAAAAATTTACATGTGACCACCGCATCTATCTACTCCAATCCGTTTTAATAATTTGTGATTATTAAGAGAAGACAAAAATTAAAAATATTAAGATCGATGCTGACCTTGTAAAGTTCACGAGATTTCATACAGTTTCATTCTCGATAAAAAAATTCGCATGAAAAATGCTGAAAGCACGAAAGTGGTTCCAAAACTCGAACTCCTCTTTGGTGCGACTTTACGATTTCACTACATTAATAACTTTAAAGACTCTGACGGCCATCCCAGACGAGGCTTATTCGTATGGCATATTTATAAATTCGCCAGTTATTAGTTGAAATGCTTGAACGAGTCATCGAAAATTGTAATCAATGGTTGGACCATTTGAGACGAAGCCGCGGCCAAGATTTGAAAGAGATTATCTTTAAAACATAAGTGCCACCGAATGATGGCACCGAATAAATGTGAAGTTTCTGTGTTTTTTTTTTCTTTAAAGAAGTATTCCCCACTTTCCCCTCTCGAAATGGATCCCCTTATATAATAAAACCTGCAGAATCTAAAACGCTTCTTCTAAACTAACTCAGCAGTGAAAAATCGCGTGAATTTTGCGAAAAAATATGAAATTTTCTTGTTTTGACAAATTTACTGTCTGCCGGCTCTTGTATGACAAAAAATATATCAAATTCCATCGATATATGCATTTTGTGTATTTTGGTATGTGCAGGCATTTAAAAAGCTGTGAGCTGCGCCAACAATTCACACAACATTTCAATAGAAATTTCACCAAGGACTGATTGCGGACTTCCGATTGTCAGTTGCTATTGTTGCAACAATTATTTATTATTTTTTTTGCTGTAAAATGTTGCATATTGCGCGGCAAACTTGCGCTTAGCTGTCACTGGCATTGGCAGCGTTCGACGTTGTTTGGCAAAATCGAATGGATTTTGGACAGCACGCCAAAAAAAAAAAGAGAAGAAAAGGGGAAAATAGAAAAAAAGCATGCACGGAATAAGGAGAAAAAAGTAAGCGAAAAGGAGAAAAAAGTTAAGAAATAAGAAAATTAAAATTACCCTTAACATATACGAAAATAAAAATCTCGTGGAAAATAGCTGCTTAAGCACCTGATTTCCAATCTTTCAGTTCATACGGCAGCTATATTCTGATAAATGAGCGATTTTGTGAGAGAAGAGCTGGTGCAAATTTCAGATCGCTTTCACAAAAATTGAGAAAATGGTTGTTATTTACATATACAAATGGACAGACGGTGTGCTAAATCGTCTATGCTCGCCTTGATAAATACATACCATATCATCACCTAAAATCCAAAATAACGTAACATCACTTTTCATAAGTCTACAGGCGAAGAAAAACGATTTAATAGAAACCCCACTAATATTGAAAAAAATTTGAGTTTGGGTTATAAAATGGTTATAATATTGGTTATGTATTGGTTATGCATTGGTTACATAGTGGTTATATCTGTCAGCGAAAGCCGAAAATTTTATGCGAAAAACTATGTAATAGAAACCACCAATATTGAAAAAAAAAAATTTTTTTGAGTTTTGGTTATAAAAGGCTCATATATTGGTTATGTATTGATTATATATTGGTTATGTCTTATTTATACGAACAACGATATAATAGAAATCACCATTATTGAAAAAATTTGAGTTTTGGTTATAAACTGGTTATATGTTGGTTATATATTAGTTATATATTATATCTGTCAGTGGAAGCTAAAATTTTTCTAATATGATGTATTGAATCGTAAGCGATAAAAAACTAAATTTCCTTCTTTTTGATGATATGTTGTATTGAATTTTAGATGAAGAAATATACATTGAAGGATCTCTGTAGTTTAATTATGGGTATAACAAACTTCGTGGGAAGTTTAATATATGCCTACCAAGGTAAAAAAAAAACAAGCAAAGAATTGAAAAAAAAAAAACATTTTTCGATTTTCTCTTTTTTTCTCGATTTTCGCAATTTTCTCGACTTTTTCGATTTAAGATTTTTTTCTCGATTTTTTTCAATATTCTTTTTCTTGATTTTCAAATTTATTTATTTATTTTTTTTTTGATTTTAAATTTTCATTTTTCTCAATTTTTTCGTTTTTGATTTTCAATTTTAATTTTTCTCGATTTTTTCGTTTTTTACTTCTTTCGTCGATCTTGTTTGGTTTGGTCACCGTGCGCCGCCAAATTGGACTAACAAAAGTTGGAGCGGAAATGTGCGCTCAGATACTGCTATGTTATATAACCCAAATTACATAGAAATATATAAATGTATATGTGTATGTGTGCGTATATATTGCGCCGAATTTGTCTACAGTGAGTTCGTGCGCTGCCACAGCAGGTGGCATCTATTGTTGTGCTGCCAAAAAACTTCGTGGCTGCTGTCCGATAAACTTTTCCTTTATTGAAGTTGCCAACTTTGTCGTTCAGCACGAAACACACACACACACACACACGCATACACAACTATTAACGGTTATGCCGTAACCGCTGCGCTGGGCGCCGTGGGTGCCATGGTGCGACATTTAGAAATTAAGTGCATATGTGTGGGTGTGTGTCTATATGTGTGTGTTAACTTAATTTTTGAGCGAAATTAGCTGTTGAGTGTCGCCAAAAACCTGGCGCTGGAAAATGGATGTGTTCCCAAATTGAAAAATTGTTAACTAGCTGCGGACAGTCGACAAAAGGCGACGCCATGTTGCTGCTTGTTATGACATTTTATTGGCTTTGGCGGCAACTCGTGGGTACATGAGTGAGTGTTGTTGCTGATTGTTTGCGAATTTTTGCCACTTATGTGATGAAGGTGACTGGCGAAATTCAGAGCAAATGGAGCAAAATACATTTTTAAGGAAATCCAAGATTTTTTGCAATTTTTTAGGTTAATTTTTGGGAAGTCAAAACACTTAGGTAACTCCAAACACACACATACACATTTTCTCTTAGAAAAAAATTCGCGTTGTGTCCCGCACTCCGCCACAGATAACCTCGAAATCAGGCAGGAAGTTAATGCAGCTATCGAAATTGTGTTGCCGTCGCCACATTTGCAAATCAGCGGATATTATGTAATATTTTCATTTCCGTTTCCGTGCAATTCAAAGTTTCAAATATGACTGCAGCGCAATAAAGTTTTGTGTTTCTTTTTGTTTTTGTTGTGGGCGTGTTTGCACGAACGAACTTTCAAACTCTTGCAATTGCTCACGCTCCCTCCCTCTCTCGCTCTCTTTTTCGCTCTGCAGTTTACACTCGCTGCCGTACCGCTTCCGCTCGCTGCACAGCTTGACGTGCAACGGAAGCGTTCAACAGTCAGCGAAATAATGAAGCTTCAAAGTAAATAATGCATCGCACTGCATTGAACCGAACTGATTGGCGGCGTTTGGTTTGGACTTGAAGCGGAAGTGGCCGCCAACGGTGTCAGCGCTGCAGTGGCTGATGTGTATAGCTGCGGCTTGCAAGTCACTTGGGTGGCCACGGCAGTGGAAAGTTTTAGAAAGTGCTGGCACATTTATGCCTTTGACCGCAATGAGTGTTGCCAGAGCGAGGAAAAAAATTTCGCATATAAAAATTGAGTTGTGGCAGCTTTTGGAGGAACCATTAAATGTTTATAAATATTTTGTTTGAGTTTCTCGGCCCAGATTCCTTAATGGAAAAAGGTCTGAACTGTTATGTTTTGTTGTTTTGTATGACTGTGGCAGCAGTCAGCAGGAATGTGCCACTCCAAGTTAATACTGGGAAGATACAATTTTGCATTATATAGATATATGATCGACCTCTCCCAAGACAAATTCCATCTCCATGTCGTATTTTATACAGGTCACTGCAGGCTCAGGAAATATTTGCCCAACTTGGACATAGTCTCTTGCATAAACTGTCAGTTTTACGACATGGAACCGAAAATTCCTAAACACCTTATTCAATTCAATTTTGTAGAAGCAGGCTCAAGGCCCTCGGTACTTTAGTAGGACACCCAATTTTTCTTTCTCATTATGGCAAATAATTTGAAAAATATTTTTATTCTTAAGTTTTGGATTTTTTTTAAATAAAATTATACTTATTGTGGCTAATGAAAATACAAATTGAACATAAAGGGTGCTTGGTGACACCTAAAAATAAATTCCTAACCCGTTAGAACTCAAGTTGATCATTCCAACTTATTGTATCCTATGACTGAAAGTAGACATCTGAAGTTGTACGACGACTTAGCTATGATAGAGCGTAAGAGTTGGAGAGAGAGAGAGGTAGAGATTGTAAGACCTCAAGAGTTGTATGAAGTACAAACTTATTTTCGTTTCTTGAAAATAATTTCATAAAAGTGCTATATAAGTATAATATTTTGCAATGATGTTTGTTTTACCAAAAAAAAAAACGTTAGATACCCTACAAAAAATGTATATAAATGATCAGCAAACTGACGCATCGGCATCAAGTGCTTGTAAGAAAAACTTTTTTATTTGACAAGGTATCTTCACGACATTTGGCATGGTTTATTTTTCAAGGCAATGGTAAAATATTTCAAGAAAGTTTCGCGGAATTTTCGCCAATTAATTTTTGTGTAAAAAGACAGACATTATTTTGTAAACCGATCTGTGAGTATTCTGATTGTGTTGATGTCTATTTCAATTTGATTTCAATGGACTATTATCTGCTTGAGGGTCAAACGATAAGGCAAAAAGCCAAATACAGCAGACAGAAATGGATGACGTGTACGTTGATGAGTCAAATGATGTTGAGGACGATGAGAATGTATTAGAAGAACTGCCAGGTGGCGAATCTTCTGTTGAATACATTGCTGGGAGTGAAGAAGAAAGTATTGTTGAAGCTAATGTAAGTAATATTCTTATATACTTTTGCAAGGACAAGGACATTGAGTGGTCAACAGATCTGATGGCCATCAATAGCACTAGAGCCAGAACAGAAAATATGATTTGATGACACCCCGGGGTTGCATTTACGTCCACCGAATATATAAAATTTAAAAAAATCACTTGACAAGTGCTTTACATCGCAAATAAAAGAAATATTTTAGAGTTCATTAACATCCAGGGCGCTACATTTTTATTAGAGAGAATATAACCAATGGTTGAAATACATTTGGAAAGATTTTTGGACAGTCCGATCTTAGGAGGAACCATGATATAAATAATTACAGACGCATATCGATTGCATGCAGAAAGCCTTCGCAGTATTTGAGCTGAAGTTCATTGTTGACCAATATTTCGCGCTGTAATGTCACTTATTTTGTCTTTGCAAATAAGTCGTGTGCTGAGTTTCGATAACAGAGATAATCGCAGAGCTCATAGAATGTACGATAAACTTTCGACAGTTCGGGATTTATATGAGAAATTGGTAGTTAATTTACCGCTACTGTTTGCTACGTATGAAAATGTAACAATCGATGAGCGTTTAATTCCTTTAAGAGGCAGATGGCCATTCTTAATTTGCATGCCAAGTAAATACGAGATAAAGGCATGGATATCTGCGGATATGCGTACAATTTTTTTTTAAGTTTCAAATATATTTGGGAAAAAATTCAGCAGCTGCTCAACCGCAGCGAAACCCAGGCCAAGTGGTGGTGTGGGATCAAGTGGATATGCAGGACGATATATAACGACAAATAAATTTTTTTCAACTCAAGATTTGGCACAACTTTTACGGAATAATAACACGACATTGGTGGGCACTGTGACTAGTAATACTCGTAAGCGATGTTTGGCGGTTTGTGGCACTTGCAAGATGTTGAGACGATTTTCAGTATTAAGTAGTCGTTTTTTCGATGGACAAGGCAGCATTGTTCAATACATTGATAAAAAGTATAAAATGGCTACTGTACTGAGCACTTTTCATCACTACAAAAACGTTATTGAAAACCATCCCTAGAAATACGACGAAAATAATCGATTTTTATAATCGAATCATTGGCTCGTAGTTGTTTTCTTGAATATTGTGGATGTCTCGGCGCTAAATGCCAAGTTTTATGGACAGAAATACTTTCAGAAGACAAATATACTTCTGACGTCAAAAAACACTTCAAGAAAGGCAAGAAAAAATTAAAAACTTGTCAGCTATAAATTATGACAATGGCAATAATTCAAAATTAGTCAAAAGTGCTTTGTTTTTGTTGTCTATTATAATATAATACATAAGAATTAAATCGCTAAGTCTTCACTTTGCCTCTTACAGCGATGTAGAATTTTATATTTATATTACAAGCACGATACCATACAAATATATGCTTACACCTGATACTCCCGCACATCGCCATTACTCTTCCAGTTGACTTAGGAGACAATAAAGCAAAGCCAGCGAGTTGTTTCGTCAGCGCAACTTAAATTGATGAAGATAAATTGCTCACTATCGCAGATAACACCACAGTGTAAGACAAAATATGAAACCTTACGCACTTACACCCTTATATTATATAAAAAGACACCTTACCGCTCATGGACACACATAAATATTTTTAGTGTCTGTCTATGTGTGCGGGTGTGGCTTGCGCCTTTCGCAGTTGAGTGAGAGCTTGTCATATACGCATAATGACCGCCACTTATCTCAAGCGCAGAAGGACTTAAGGTTATATAAGAATTATGCGTTAAACACATACATACATATTTTCATATATATGTATGCATATATGATAAATATTTACAATTATGTTTAAATTTATATGGTATATGTGCGGATGTTTGTTTGAAACAACATGATTACTTTTATGGTTTTGTTTACCTCCAAGTTGTTTGCTTACACTTTTTATGAAAATGTGAATTTTTGTATGCCTGTGTGCGTGTGTTTCGCAAGTTTTCCATTTTATTAAAATTTTTGTGGACTTTTTTATATTTTGTAGACCATTTTGTATTTTTATGCTCAATTACACTCTTACACTTCCTGTCTTATATAAGCGTGCATGTTTGCTCATTCCAAAAATGGTAAACAATTCTGGCGTTTTCGCCTCATTACGGCCTCTGTAAGACGCTCGCCTATCTGCTGTAGAATATTTCCTCCTTGTTTGTGTGCTGAGTATATCTGCGATGGTGTTTAACGATTTCGAGGCATTTACAGCCAAAAAAGTAATAATCTGGTTAAATGAAGTACGCTTCATTTGTTTGGTAAAAAATACAAAAATAAAATGCAGGAAGTGAATACATTGTGAGACCGTGATTTTCATGTGTCAGGATGCACCTCAGTTTTCTATTTTCCGCTATAAGTTGCAAGGATTTTATAGAAAAATGTATAAATAACTACTTTTTGCAATATATTCATGTTTTTTGGTGCGAATATATTAAAATACACAGCATTTTATTCAAATCATAATAAAGGATATTCAAATGTCCTTTGAAAATTTTAATCCTTGAACAATTTCCGAAAGTATTTTGTACATAAGCACCTTTCTATGCCATAATTTAGTACTTTTTTGCTTTTCAAGGACATAAAAATTAAAATTTTCAAAGGATAATTATGATATCCTTTCTTATTATTGGCAAGAAATTTTTTTATATTAATTTTTTTTCGATCGAATATTCTCGTACAACATTTTTACAATTTTTGCGTTTCAAGGGCATAGAACATTTTCTTTTTAAAATGACATAAATATCCTTTTTTACGAGACAAGTTATTTTTTATAATTTTTGTTATTTTTAAGTACATGAAGCATTAATTTTTAAAAGGATAATTTTGATACCCTTTTTTTATATTTAAAAAATATTTTTTATATTTTAATTTTTTTTGATAAGAGGTTTTAAAAAACTTTTTTTTTAGAGTTTTTTGCATTGCATGACATTTAACTATAAGTTTTTGAATACTTTTTACTCAATTTAGCAAACAAATAGTATGATATTGATTCTGTTTTAATGAAACATTGTTATATTGATTAACACAAAATTTTGTGTTGGTCCTTTCTTGAAATTGATAATAAAAAAAATAATTTTTTATTAATAGTTGTTTTATTCGGTTTTAATTATTTTTGGAAATCTGTTACTGAATAAATCTATATTCTTTTAAGTGAAAGTCCGAATCTTTAATTTTTCCATGGATTGGATGAAAGCGTTTAGATGTATGTATATTCAATATAATATGTAAGGAACTGGAAGCATTACCCGATGAAGATTGTTTCCAAACAAAAAAACTCGTTAAAAAGCTACCGAATTCATTCAAAAGCAAATAAATTGGTTGCCATATGATTTGAAGCCAGGAGACTTTGAAAGCCGATTTCAATAGTCTAATTGGACTCAACCTTACGGTGAAATAGACCCGTGGACTTAACACTCTCCCAAGCCACCAAGGCAATCATGATATGTAGAGACGCCTAACCGCAGATTCTGGGCTACAAGCTAGGTATTAGATGGCTGTATATCATGATCGTAAGGCCATCTAGTGTTCAAACAGGTAGCGAAACATACGATGGTGCTCATGGCGTTTTGGCAATGGGAAGATGATGTCGTCTCAACAAATCTTCCAAGGGACGGCGTTACAAACTGCTTTACAAAGAAGTTCAAAGTTACTCTCGGCAGTAAGACGTCGTGGAACGATTCCACGCTTGACCTGCTTCAGTGGGGAAGCAACCATCGCTATACTTAGGGATGGTCAAGCGGCACCAAAGGCGATCTCAGCCTATGAGATAAATTAATATTATTAGATTAAATCACTTTTAGTGGATGAGTGTATAAGAAGGCTAAGCTGTTAACTAGTTTGCAACCGTGTACACCTAATCTGGCTGCCGGGGCATAAATGGGTAGTCGGTAATGAGCTGGCCGATGAACTAGCCCTCTCTGCGGCAGAGTCCAGGATAATGGGGCCAGAATCATGAATAGCAGTGGAGTTCCACAGCACAAAAGAGTTGCTTCGCACACGGCATTGGCAGCAGGCAGCAAAAATTCTCCATGCCAAGCTACTTTTGGGAGGGTACAACCTTGCAAGGTGTAAGGAAATTATAAATCTCCCTCGAGATAAATTCCGCCTCCTTGTCGCGTTCTATACAAGGCACTATAGGTTCAAGAAGCATTTGTCTAAGATTAGCATAATCTCTTGCGACATGGAACAGGAAACTCCAAAACACCTGATTCTGGATTGCCAGGAAATTTGTAGACGCAGACTCAAGGCCCTAGGTTCCATCTACTTGATTTTCAAATTCTGTGTAACCTTTAAATTTTCCTAAGAATATTTTGGGAGAAAATAAATCGGAAATATCTATGGCCAAAAATTATATTTTTAAATTTAAGCATATAAGATATCCTCATTTAGAAAACTATATTATATAAATATACATATGTAGTATTGTGACTTCCATAGGCGCCTGCTGGATCATTTTTTAAGGTCCAACACCGATTTGATTGCAGATCTATTAATATGTTGATCATTTGATACTTTAATATTTTTATTAAAACGTTGGGAAACAATTTTAGTCCTTAGCCTGTTTATTGAACTTTCGGAAAATGCTTCCGTTAGATTCAACGAATGCCAAGAAATGGTTGGTAATATGCTGATTTGGCTTAAGACTGTTCAAAGGGACTACTCCCTTTTAAAGATGACAAATGTATGAACAACAATCTTGGTCAGTCGTCTAATTTTTATACATTATATAAGGATAAATTAAAACTCATATATATACATAAATACATACATATAAATAGAACTTCTTTTTCAACACCTCATCTCGTTCAATCACCGTTATCTGAAGAGCATTGCTCATCATTATGCTCGCTGAAAAAAATATTCAAATTAATGTCGAAAATTTCTAGGTAATTTATTTCATCCTTGAATTCTGCCAACCCACACTGCAATTATCTACATTTGTATGTGTAGGTGTCTTCATGCCTAAATAGGCGACAGTTTACGGCACTGGCAAATCAATAGCAAAAGGAAGGCGGAGAATTGCTGCCTGCAATGTCACACTTTCGTCGCCGCCACCTCATGCTACTACTATTTGCATTTATTGATTTTATGGAGACAAGTCGGCATAATGTCTTTGATATATTTTAAGAACTTGTCTTTGCATGTAAACACACACATGCAAGCACGCATTTATGTCACAGTGAAAATGCTTTGCGTCACAAATGATGTCATTTGTCTTCCATTTTTATTAATGTAAATTTCACTACACAAACACCCACACAGGCACAGCAAAGGCTCATCATTTTAATTTACCAACAAATTCGACGTTAGAGCCGCAAGTGAGCGTGTGTGTAAGTATGTGAGAGAGCTTTTAGGCTTCGAATTCTCTTTGACACACACAGTGGGTTCGATTGTCACACGCAGGTGTTAGGCGTTGATTACACGTTGATGCCAACGGCACACATTCGCATACACACGCCAGCGGTTATCAGCAGGTATGAAAGCGTGTGACAGACAAAGTGATCGCTGGAAGCGGCCTTCCTGGCAGGGAGAGTAGGTTAAGACAAATGTTTGAAAGCGCTTTTGTAAAGTGAAGAATGTACCGCAGTTAGAGTTATTTGTAAAAGTGACAGCTGACAAGCGCCTTTAAGTAGACTACATTTGTGGTGAGAGTACAGAAATGCAAGGAACAGCAGCCAGCTTGTTTGTGTTTAGAGTCTTCAAATTAATCGCGCTGTCATTTATATTTTTAGGACTAAGTTATTTTTAATATGCTTGATACAAATAGTTGTTTTGTGGGATATATTATTTTTAGCTAAAAGCTAACTTCGAATTCAAGATGGTTATAATACCCTTAACAGTTGTATTCATTTAAGCATAAAAGGGTATAAAAGGTCTTTAAATTGATTTTGCTCGGCCAGTTTGTATGGCACCTATATGCTATAGTAGCCCGATATGAAAAAAATTTACGGAGATTGTGCCGTTTTCTCGTACAATAATCTATACCAAATTTTGTAACGATATCTTGTCAATTAAAAATGTTTTCTATACATGACATAGATTTTGATCGTTCAGTTTGTATGGCAGCTATATGCTATAGTGGTCCAATATCGGCGGTTCGAACGCTCGAGCAGCTTACTGGAGAGAAAGGCATATATGCAAAATTTCAGATATCATATCTCTAAAACTGTAGAAATGAAATGTGTAGAACTACGGAACAGTACAACATGGCGTATACGTAATATAGCGTTCGAATCAAGTGAATCAAATGCTTTTAGATTGACCTAAACTCAGGTTACATAAATAAGGAAAATTCACACTTTAAATACGCCCGAGAAATGATCTGGGAGTGAATGAGCTTAGAGTTCTAGTTTGTGAAAACAGGTTTCTTTTGAGATAAATGGAAATTTTATAATCTTCTCTCAGAATATTTTTCTAAGTTTATTCGTTGGAGTGGAAGGTAGATGTAAGTGAAAATATTTTCCATTTTTTTAAAAAGCTAGAATAATATAAGTATAAAAGTATATTTGAAAAATTTTTAGTGACCTTGGCGTATACGTAATATTCGAGGCCTACTATATTCATTAACAATAATCGATTATATTTGTTCTTCGATGATCAATTTTAGTTTAGAAGTAGAAAACGAAGAATTATCTATTTCTCCAAAAGTAAAAATTTTGCGTTTTCTATAAACTAGCACTTAAGCAAATGAGCGCTCGCGCTTCCTGAACACCAGCCCAAATGTAGGCAATACTTTTTGGAGTTTTGTGTAAAAGTGAGTAAAATCTCTGAATAGCATTTATATGAATGGCTAAAAGTAAGGTTATTTACAAATCAATAACGACTGTATCGACCTCTTGAACTCTGATTTGTTGAATTTCTTTCTGCTATTAAATAGTCATTAATAAAATAGCCATTTCGAAATTTCATGCAACCGGATACGCTAAAAAGCAATAAAATTGGGTGCCATTGAAGCCAGCAGACGTTGTAGGACGATTTTGCATCTCAAAAATACTGCTTGAACGCTATAAAAAGAACTCGTTTAGCAACGGATTGTAACGGTTAATAAATAGTGATCCATCATGGAAACCACATATGCAAAAAATCATATGTGAAACCACTCAGATACGCAGTAAAGCCGAATATTCTGTAATCCCCTGCATTCGATGGGATCAGAAGAGTGCGCTGCATTATGAGCTTCTAAAACCGGTTAAAATCATTGGTGAACTCTAACGACAGCAACTTATAAAATTGGAGGAAGCGATTGCCGAAAAAAGATTGGATTTGGCGATTAGACAATAGGCTATAATTAGCCAACATGACAACGCTCGGCCTCATGTTGCATGCCCGGTTAATAATCAGTAGGGCAGGCTGTTTTATGAGCTTTTAAATTCGGGTGTAAGTTACTAATCAAAGTGAAGAGAACGATGAGCAAAAAGCAACTGGAATTCATAGATTTTTACGAGCCAATAATATTCCGTCATCACACGCCTTATAGTTCAGACCTTGCCTGTTCTAACTACATTTTTTCTTGGTCGATGCAGAACACCTTAGCTGGAAGCACGGTTCACATCGGAAGTGAGTATCAAAGGTTGGATGAAATCTAAATTGCTGAAAATATGATAAATTCTTTCTACTTGAACTGAGAAATACTTGGAATAATGTCAATACTATATTTTTAAACTTTCAAATTTTGAAAACAAAAGAACAGCACGAATATAGTCCAGAAGATCGTATCTTAAGTATTATAGTGATAATTTTAGACTAGAAAAGAGTTGCCATATTTTTTATATTATGAATAGCAAAATTTGGTAGAACTTTTACCTCGAAATATTATATATTTTAGTGTGTGTTAAAATATATATATGTACATGTGGGTGTATAACTTCGTAGTTATTTCTTGAGCTATGAAAATATTATTTCACTTGTTATTTGCCTCAAGAAATAAATGTTACAGTACAGTACATATGTACCATTACTTTATATGCAAATAGCAACAAATCAAAAATCATTACTAATTCAATGAGGCATACGAACAGGGTTTAACATACACACATACACTCAAGCAGTCTGTATAAATTCGTTTTTGAGTTAAATGAAAAGCTCAAACACGTCAGAGAAGATTGAGGAGGAGGGTTTGTAAACAATAATGGCGTCAATAAGTAATAATAATTGAATTATTTTCAATTCAAAATGAGCAACGACGAAACAAAATTGTGTCTTCAAAGCAATTTGAATGGTTGGAAAAATACGGAGGTGCCACAACTATGAATAATAAAGCGCTGTGTTGAATATTTTACAAAGGCGAATTTGTGTTTGAGAAAATGTAATAAATACGACAGATTCTATAAATAAATGACTAGTATGTGGTGATATGTGAATTTTATTAGAACCAAGAAAGAGTTGCCATAGAAATATATAGAAAACTGAAAATAAATTGTGGACAAGCTGAGCGGGATATTTACTTTCATATAATTAACACGCCTTCAAAGGCTTTTAGTATCAATAATGTCTTTCCAAAAATATTTCTCAACATTTCACTGTCATCACATATAACTTTTTATTGAGTAACGGTACTTTCAATATATTTAAATTTCTTTATAAACTAAGTGTAATTTCCTTAAAGCCTTTTATCTGCGCTCATTTATTTCACACTCTCAAAAATAATTAAATTCCCAACGATTAATATCCGTTCTTCAAAGTCTTTTCATTTCCTAAATTCAAATCACTTATATTCCAATATTTTACTTGCATTTTTTTTCTAAGTTCACTCCCAAATTATCTGCTTTGTTCGACATAATTACTTTTTAAATTTCATATTAACAGAGCACGTGGCAGGTGAGTCGCGGAAGTGCTTTACAGCTGTCAAACAAATTAAGCCACATTCAGCAGTTAGCTTCGCTTTGATTTACGGCAATTTTATTGCTCCCATTTGATTGCGAAATTGACGAAAATACATACAGTATATAGGAGTCTATATGCATAAATACATACACATACATTGGACGTGTGGATTGGCAGCGGAGCAGTCGTTTGTTGTCGAGTAAAATGAACGAATCGAATTGTCAACGGAAGTCGTCTACAATTTAATGAATATGCATTAGGGTGTGTACACAGCATGAGTTGTATGAAAATAACGTAAATATATGATATTGAAGTCTTTAAGTTTCGAACAATTATGTATAAATGCATAATTTTTGCGCGTTTGATGTAGTGAACTTAAGTTGAACTTAAGTATTGCGTAAGTCGCGTTTATTTTTTTATTTGATTAATGTGATATTTTAAAGCGGCTATATTTAAGATGGACTCAGTTTAGTTATTATTGAAGTGCGGTAAATTTAACTTAAGTTTTGCATAAGCAGAACTTAAGTGTAGCTTAAGTATTCAAATCCAATAGTAGTTTTATCGTTTTTCAGTTATAAAGGTATTGGATTTTGCATATATTTTTGTTTATGAGCATTTATCTTAAGTTTTACTTAAGTTGAGGTTAAGTTTGATATAAGTTTTTTCTTAAGTATATATATTTTCAATTGTGAAAGCTTGATAATTCATTATGATTAACATTAAATGCAAATTACTAAAGTTTATCTAAAGTCTTGCATAAGATTGAAGTAAATATTTTTCTTATATAAGTTAAATATGGCTTAAGTATCCAGCTCTATAAAACAAGATTAAGTTAAAAAGGTATAGAAATATTTACACATTTGCCTTTACAGATTTTGTTATTCATTTAACTTAAATTTTGCTTAAGACGAGGTTATGTTTGACTAAAGTTTTTGATTAAGTATATATATTTTCTGTCGTAAAAGCTTGATAATTCATTATGATTAGCTTTAAATGCAGATTACGGAAGTTTCTTTTAAGTTTTGCATAAGTATAACTTAAATATGGCTTAAGTATTCAACTCTATAAGAAAAGATTACCATCTTAAAGTTAAAAAGGTATAGACATATTTACACATTTTTCTTTACAGATTTTATTTTTTATTTAACTTAAGTTTTACTTAAGTACAAACCAAGTTTAGCTTAACTTTTCACTTGAAAAAATAATATACGAATATTCCGTTAAAAAAATTGTGGAAAACCCGGTTTTTTGTCAATACATACTTAAGTATGACTTAAGTTTTTCGTAAGTATGCGTTAAATTTTAGTTAAGTCCTATTACATTTCCTTTCAGCTTTAAACAAATTTAAATTTTTTGCTTACTGTTTAGCAAAAAATACCTCAGTTGAGCTTAAGTATCATATAAGTTCGGTTTAAGTTAAGCTTAAGTTTTTATTTTTTTTGCGTAGAAAAATTTTCTTGACCTGCTGACATCTTTTCTCGGAGGTCCGATTGGTTATGGGATCAAGCGGATCCAAAATTTTGCGAAATTAATAGCCTTTTTTTAAATTACATTGAATTTTATATTTATTTCTTAAAAATCAAAATATATTATCTTAGAAACAAATTGAGAAAACTGGTTTCTTTGACTTGCAGGTGTATATAACCACTGAAAATAGAAATCAAAACTTAAGTAAAGTTTTTTTTCTCACGCAAATCGACCCTCTTTAATGCCATAAAATCATAAATAGAGCCTGTCGTAACGCAAACGCACTTTACTTTCATCTCTGCTTGCCAGGCTCCTCCATATGAATTTGCCTGTGTGTGTTTGTGTGAGTATGTGCGTTTGTATTTTATTGCATGTCTTGTCGTTGCCACTTCCCTTCCGAATTTACTGTCGCTACAATAATAAATGTCAGACAGCGGTCGAAGTCTTCGCCTTTTACAAGCAAACACTCTGCGCGCGTGTGTGTGTGTGTGTGTGCATGTAAATATGTATTGCTGACCGTTGTTCGCATATTGAGCAGCCGCTTCGCTTTGTTTTACATATTTATTTGTTTTCGCTTGCTTACAGCGGAGCTTTATTTCTGTTTACTTAACGGTTGTGGTTTCCGCTTCGATTTTCACAATTTTCAATACTCAAGCCAACGCTTTTAATTGCCTCAGCGCATTAATATATTTACTTTGGCATTGCAACCAATTATATTTTATATGCTGAGATATACATATAATCACACACACCAATATACATATATGTTTGTATGTATACAATGCGGCTAAAAGTTGTTGCGGTGGTACAGTTATGTAAATAACGGGAAGAAAGTGAAGTAATTATGTTTGGATATTCTACTTTGGCGTCTACATATCTCACTAGCTGTTTGAGTATTAAAGGCGTTAAAGTGTTTAATGGCAATCACAGTAAGACGAAAGAAATATACTCTGTAACCTAACCTTTATCTGTGCAGCCTTCGAGATGTCGCCAAGAAGCTCTCAGGGTTTGTCTCCACTTATACTCAGATATATCTATCATATATTTGTCGACTAGATATTTACAAGGAGCCAGAGGCATATAAATGCCATCTTTTTCGAGTCTAATTGTAGGTTGGTGCCTGCTCTGGCTACTCCATCTGCTTCACAGTTAGGATATATATCACTATGTCCTGAAACCCATTGCAGGTTCATCATGAAATAAGATATTAGATTCGTTATGAGATCAAGACCTTCTTTCACAAATTTTTACGAAACCATTAAACACTTTAGTGATCTCAAAGCCACCTATTATCTGTAGACTTGCATATAAATATATTCCTTGTTGTGAGCACGCTTTTTGTCAGAACAAGAAGGTTTTCTTTAACTGCTGTGAACTATGCTTGAAGGACATGCCCAGACTCTTTCAGGATATTCACTTCAAAAGCAGAGTGAAATATTAGCGTTGAGCTTGTTCAGGGTTAATGAATTAGTCCCGGTCTTCACTAAAAAACTACTTCATTATCGCACTCATCAGGGTGTCCGGTCACAGCGGAAACGCTGGAAATTACAAAGCTGAAGATATAAACACAACCAGGCACTTCCTTATTCAGCTTTGCAAAACTGAGGTTGAAATATATCGACAGTTGTTCTTCCGGCGAATCCGGAGCGATAACATATAATTTTATGAACCGCCTCAAGAAATTTGTGTTACGCTCAAAGCGCCTTGTCGAGATTTTATGAGGATCTTTATGATTGTTATACTCGCATAAGAGCTTTAACTATCACAACAACTGGCATTTTGGACTGTTCAAGTGAGATTTCTGTGTTCATTTGTCACAAGTTCGGCCTTTTTAACCTAACCTCACCAATCTAAACTAATCAAGATCGGAAGCCACTGAAAATTCGTAGCTCCAAGGTTATAAGATTGCTACAAGACTGCGGTGATCCATAATTTTTATAGCAACTCAATGGACCTTAAATACATATTATTCTTCTTTATTGTTAACAACAGCGCGCCAGTCGTTTCTTCTTTTCGCTACGTGGCGCCAATTGGATATTCCAAGCGAAGCTAGGTTCTTCTCCACTTGCTCTTCCAACGGAGTGGAGGTCTTCCTCTTCTTCTGTTTCCCCCGGCGGGTACTGCGTCGAATACTTTCAGAGCTGGAGCGTTCTCGTCCATTCGGACAACATGACCTAGCCACCGTAGCCGCTGTCTTAAATACAAACCACATATAATTCAAGGAATAATTCGACAATTGCTTTAGGGTCTGTTCCCTTGGTATGCACACTTTTTGGCTAATAACTAGCAAAAACTTACCCTCAAATAGTATGGATACATATATCATCTTTAATGAATTGTTGAAAAACTCACCTGAAATAGATAAATAAAATAAGTAATTAGATATCTCATATATATAATTTAGTCAATTATTGTTTGAAATAACAAAATAATCTTCTTTATTTTTTGAGTTCTCGACCATGTCAAATTCAATGACAGTCAATACCAATTCAACGAAAACGCTTGTTATTTCAATTGTACAGCAATTTATAAATCTGAATTCAAGTTGGCAACTCAGTAAAGTGAATCAAGTTGGCAACTCATTTGAAAAATCATTGTCAAATATTGCAATTGCTTGTCAATCAAGGTGGTGTGAAATGTCAAAACAATAGAAATTGACAGCATGTTGAAACTACAATAATTTTCTTTTCAGACACAGAAGAAACGTATGACGACGAAACTGTTTGATTGTCAACTTAACAGCACCTAATTTCACTATGCCAAATTAAGCTGATACTCTATGATAAATATTCAAAGTATATATTAACGCATGTTTAGGAGTATTTGACACATATTTGGAGGGACATCCATAACAACTTTATGGTCTGGGTATTTTTTTCTATGAGTTATAAGCAAAGTGACTCAAATATGTACTAAATGAAAGTGAGTTGTCGTTTGGAAGAATTTTGGACTCCAGTCGCACTTACTACATGGATTTCTGGTCTGAATAAATTTTTTTGTGTAAATAATGGAGTATATTTATATGTACATACACTAAGTAAGGTGTATTAAGTTTGCCTCAAAGTATTTAAGACCCTAAGCGAATCGTCGGAGATGGGAGTATATCGTCACTAAAAATGCAAAATAATGTAATATCGCTTTTCATAAGTATGCAGGCGATGGGAAAACGATATAATAGAAAACACTCATATTGAAAGAAAATTTAGTTTTGGTTATAAAATGGTTATATATTAGTTATAAATTTGTTATATCTGACAGCGGAAGCTGAAAATTTTATGATACATATGTAATATGATGTAGTAAATCGCAAGCAATAAAAAACTCAATTTCGATTTTTTTTAATTACACATACATAGTTTTGGATTTCGGCTGACGATATATTGGTCATTCTATCCAAAATTTACATTGAAAAATTTTTTTCGAACAAAATATTGGAGACGTATTTTTATTTCAGCTCAGTATGACACATTTAGGAGTTATGAGTTTTCGAATTTCAACTTTTGAAAAAAGAACTTTTAAACATTTACTTATACGAAGAAATGTATTTATTTGATTATAAAAATAACTATTCAGCCAATTCCGTACGACTTTTTTCTCAGCTTTACAATGAGGTAAGCTTTGAATTTTTGCGATTTTTTTTATAAAAAAAAAAGGAAATTGTTATAAACAAATAATTTTATTTTCCAAATTTGGAACTATTTTTATGCATATTTGGAACTATTTATGCGGGTATTCTCATGTAATCACTTCGAAAAATCGATTTTTTTTTATATTTTGACAGTAAAACCTATTTGAAACATGCTGTAAAAAATTCAGACCGAAATTCATAGTATTTGATAAGTTACAACTCATAGTCGCCGACGTGTTGTAAGCGACTGTCTACCAGGCG
This sequence comes from Bactrocera zonata, assembly GCA_037783105.1. NCBI lineage: Eukaryota > Metazoa > Arthropoda > Insecta > Diptera > Tephritidae > Bactrocera > Bactrocera zonata. Next base: position 34,127 of record JBAWJQ010000618.1, on the reverse strand, counting down.
CCATGACAAGTCTGCAGCTGCTACGTTTCTAAACGCATTTTTCCCGAATCATCATTTTCTGAAACTATCATGGTCCTAAAAAAATAGTATTCAACCCATTGCTTTAAAATTTACATATGTTCTTCTACTCATTTATAGTTATCGTGCCTACCAGAATTGTTTATTTTCGAAAATATTTTCATATTTTTTTTAACGAAAAAAAAGATCTTCGTGACTTTTTTTCTAAGTTCGACATTTTTTTGTTTAATGAAATTGATTATATTTGGTATGGATGATAGCCGCAGGACTACTGACTAATAATCCATTCGATTTTTTTATTTCAAACAACACGAACAGCCGCTATCACCATGACCAGTGAACTACTTTTTTTTGTTGGGGGACTACTTTGATTAAAAAAAAATATTAAAAATGTAAAAAAGGAAAAAAAAAAAAATGTTTGTATATTTTAAAACACAAATAAAAATACATTAAAAAATTAAAATTATTGAATTTTGTTGTCGCATAAAAAAAATGTTCCTAAACAGTGGTAAAATGTATGCGTTCACATCGGAGTAACCCCTTATATTCAAAATTGGAACTATTTTTGTTTAGTTTACAGATTTTGGTGTCTGAAGTTACTAATTTATTAAATTTGAATGGTAAGATGTGAATATAACAAAAGCATGACGAGCTGAGTCGTTTTAGCAACGACCATCAGGCTATCTGCATATACCGGAAATATAGTCCCATGGTTTTTGAGTTACCGGTCTGAAATTTTAGACAGGTAATTTTCCTTCCAAGAAGTAGAACATTTATCGGAATCACCGATATCGGGCAAATATAAGATATAGCTGTCATACAAATTGACTCTATCAAATAAAGTCCTTGTACGGAAAACTTCTTCATTTGATAACATATCTTTCCGAAATTTTGCATGAATTATTTTCTATAATAATGGTATTATTTGCGAATATATTATTCAGATCGAACTACTATAGCATATAGCTGCCATATAAACCGACCGATCGAAATCAAGTCCTTGTATGGAAAACTTTTTTGTATGACGAGATATCTTGAATAAAATTGGCATGGATTATCTTCCAAAGTAACGCTACAACTTCCGAATATATGGTACAGATCGAATCACTATAGCTTATAGCTGCCATACAAACTGAGCGATTGAACTTGAGTTCTTATATGGAAAACTGTTTTATCTGACAAGGCATCGTACCGTAATTTGGCACAAATTATTATCTCGGGTCTTGCTACAATATCTGAAAAAATTGTTCAGATCAGATCATTATAACACATAGCTGTCATACAAACTGACCGATAAAAATCAGGATCTTTTATAGAATTGTTTTGAATTTTTTAAGGGTATTAAAACATCAGTGCAACCAAACTTTGTATTCTTTTGTTGTTTTTAAGAAATTTTAATTTCAGTTTGATCTAAATTTTAGAGAATTTATATTGATATGCAATGGCTTGAAGAAGGGGATTATAAACCCAGTTAGTATGAATTTTCGTTTAAATATTCCCTTGTTTCTGTATATACAAACATTTAAGAAAATAAGTAGAAAAATAATCCCAAATATTTCAAGAATGTTCCAAACTATATCAGTTTTAAATCTTCTCAACAAAAAACGCCCAGCAATTTTCAAGCACTCCAGAAATAATTGTGTCGCTTTAAGGCGTCAATGGCCATTATGTGTCACATTGCATGACAGCAAGCGTTCGATATACAATTTCACTATTATTACGATGGCGTTTTTGCTTCGTCTCATTTTTCATTATTCTTTTGAACACACCCATTTCCCATGCATACGAAATATTTCTAAAGACATTTGAAACAATTCGAAATGCACATTGTATTTGGCCGCGGCGACGCGCCAACAGCCGCCAACCATCAGTTTCAATTTGAAAGGCAGCCAAAGCCAAAGCCAGCGGCAACGCCAACGTCACAGCGCACAGTACAGGGCGGCGTAACAACAACATCAGCATAAGCGTTAGCGACAGCGTCGAGCGTAATCGTTATTGTGGTTTCCGGTGGCCTCAGCGCGTTTGTGGCGCGCACTCTCTTCGACCGCACGAACGTCAGTGCCGCTGTTGTTGTTGTTTCTGCGTTGCGAATACATTCACTTTGACGTCGAGCGAAACAAAAGTGTGCAATTTTCTTTGGAAAATGGCGGAAAAGCATAGAATTGCATTGCAACAACGACTGCCGTGTCGTGCCGTGCCGCGCCGCACCGCATGACACAATTGCGCCGCTACAAGGATGCTGTGTGATTTTCGTACGCGTTTCTTGCAGCTGCTGTAGTTGTGTTGGTTTGAAGTTGCTCCGGCTGTCGTTGTTGTAGCACAGCTTCTGCTCTTGAGATGCTGCAAACCATAAATCTTGGCTGAAATGTTTTAAATTTTAGCCGCACAGCGTGCTGAGGTTAAGCGACTGGGCGGCAGGCGCGCACACACACATACACATACATAGGCGATACATCATTGCATATACTTGTGCGCGCTTGTATGTGTTGCAGCGTTACGAGCTCATGCCCCAAAGCGGGTGTGGTTGCACTTAACTTTCCAAATTGCCCTCACTTGGCCTCTTTGGCCGCGTCGTCGTCGGCGCGCCTGTATGTATGCGCTGACTGATGGGCAGAAGTAGAAATTTGAGAACGCGTTACTCATCCATTTGTTGTGTGTATAAATATGTATATATGTATGTGTTTATTGCTGTACTTTGTGCTGAATCCGATCGCTTTGGCGCAATGTTGCCAAAAGTCATTAGAGCACAACCACATTCACAGCGCTTACGCTGTCACCCACTTATTTATGTATGTATGCGAGTATTCGCGTGTGTGTATGTATGTGTGGCGCTGTTTGTACAATAAATATTTACACACATATGTGTGTGCATATGCGCTTAATAGTTGCTCGAAAAACTTCAAATTTCATAAAACGCCTGCTTGGCGTGTGAAACATATGCTGGTAAGTGCGCCTAGAAGTAGGCAAAGCTTGTAATATAAGAAGTTTGCTGAAACGCGCCGTCCACTCTCCGCGTCACATTCCCTCTCTTCCTCTTTCTCTCCCATTATCTTACAGTTATCCTTCCCCTTCGCTATGGCCAGTTGGCGCTTCGTTGGCTTATGGCTGTTTTGTTCAAATTTCGGCTTTTCGCCGTTCCTCCACCAACCATCGTCTTTCTAGTGTACAATTTCTCTGTCTGTGTTTTAGCCACTCGCAAGATTTATGTTGCATTTAACTGTGATTATTTTGATTAGTTTTGCGGCCAAAATTTGGCAACGCTCGTAGTCTGTGATGGCCATAACTTATTGCCGTTTATTTAATTCGAGTTGAAGTTCGTTGCTGAATTATTGTTTTTTTTTTGGTGGATTTAGAGTTTGGAGCATAAGAACTTGGAAAGTAAATTTTGATGCAGTTATCCATAGGTATATATACAATTTAAAAATTTATTTTAAGATAATTTCAATTAAAATTTATAACTGGCAATAGAAATCCACAAAATAGCTACATAACCTTTTATTGAGTCTATGGTAAACACTGCACAACTTGTACTAACCATAAACTCGAGTTTAGTAAAAATTTTAGAGTTTAACCTTCAACACTACTCTCAAACATCCAGCTTAACCTACAAAAAATTAATTTTCGTATAGTTTTCTTAAAGATCACTTTTTGTATTTATGAAAATACAACCCTGTATTGCTAGAAAGTTTTACGTCATCGCTAAAAATTTAGCATTGACGGTTCCGACAGTTTGTATTTAGAGTTTATTATGTAAAATGTTTAATTATCTTTTCAATGATCGTAAACACCACTTTCTTCTAGTGTTTATAGAAATGCAACCATGAAATTACAAACAGTTTGATTGTTTTGAGATGTTAATAATTATACTTTATCATAAACTCCAGTTTAAGTGTACATAAACTCGGTTGGTTCTCCATGAAATTGAATTTAGTCTCTCATAAAATCGAGTTACGCTTCGTAAAAACTCGTCTTATGTTTGACAAAAACTCAAGTTGATTTTCTCATAAACTCGAGTTAAGTTTTCCAAAAAATCGAGAAAAGTTTTTCATAAAACCGAGTAAAGGTTTCCATGAAATTTTGTTAAGTTTTTCATCAATTCGAGTTGAGCCTCTCATAAACTCGAGTTAAGTTTTCCATAAACTCCAGTTAAGTTTGACATAAACTGAAGTTGAGTTTCTCATAAGCTCGAACTAAGTTTTCCATGAAATTGAGTTAAGCATCTCCTAAAATAAAGTTTAGATTTCCATAAAGTTGAGTTAAATTTTCTATAAACTCGAGTTGAATTTTTCCTGGCCAAGCCAGAATTAACGGTCAAGAAAATTGTGTTATGTGTTTTGTTGGAGTGGAAGGAATAATCTACTATAAACCGCTCCTCTGCGCCCCAAAATTGTAATTCAAATCGATGCTGAAAACTATTGAGCCGTCTGAAGAAACTAAGCGCCTAAAAGCGCCCAGCTTTGACCAATTCGTGAGGAATTTTATGCTGTTACACAGATTAACACCAGCCCACACAACTCGATAGTGACTCTCTAGAAGTTCAACGTGCATGGTTTGAAGTTCTTTGCTCTTCGGACAAGGTATTCTATGAATGTTGGATTATGAGATGAAAAATATAAAGATGAAAAACTTCTGCGATTAGATATTTCACTTTAATGTCTAAAAGTATGAAAATTAAAAGTTTTTGCCTCGATCTGACAAAGGCGGGATATTTGCTGAGGAAGCGCTGTGTTGAGTTCTTTTAAGCGGCTAAAGCAGCTGACATTCGCTAAAACGTTCAAGCTGATTACAAGCTGAAGTGAAGTGTTCACTAAATCTCTTATGATTTACCCTGGGCCAGAAAGGCCTTCTGACTGCACAGTTGCTAGTAGTTGATCAACGCTTGCTGAACTGGCCTGAGGTCCAACAATCCAGTCGTTAAACGTAAGAAACTAATTGAGCTCCTGAGGTTCAACAGTCTACTTGCAAACTGTAAGAAGTTAACTGATCTCCCTCCTGTTCCCACTCCGCAGTACTGTCCTATCAGTCCTACAAGCTCATCAGTCTTGATGTTTCCTGCAATATTGCTATGGTCAGGCATCCAAACGAGTATAGTCATTTAGTAGCTCTAAGCTAGAGATAAGGAGTGTGGACATTCCTTCACTATGTCTGAGCGCACAGTCAGACCTCTTAAGGCTAATATCGCTGCTTCACTATCGGAGTGGATATTCATTACTCCAAATGAGCCTGCGTTCCGGAGCAGTAGATATACTGCTTCCTACGTTCATGGCATCCACTTCAGCTTGGTAGATGTTGTAGTCGTCAGGAAACCGAAAACTTAAACTGAAGGATTGTTTCTGAAAGTGTATTTTTACACTAACTTTCCCCAAAAGCTTTGATCCATTTCTAAATTCCTTTTCAGAGAGTTTTTTCCTCCAATGCCTCCCTAGAAGGTTTGTAAATAGAGAAACGACTGCCAGCGCTAGTCTTGGAGACCAAGTAATCCAATTATTTTGGAATGAAGTTAAAGTGTTCAAGGATTCCAGAGTTAGAGTTTAGAGTCAAATTTATCTTAGTACCGAGTTTCGCTGTTAGACTCATTCTAAAGATTTTTCAATTTATTTGCATGAAAATTTCTTTAATATAGCCAATGCCTAATTGCACAAATTACGTATTTGAATTAGCACAAATAACGGTAATCCAATGTGGTTATGAAAAAAATCGAAAAATGCGATCATAACAAATGAGAGCCGCATAATCCATAAAATCACATGCATGACATAAAAAATCCAGCGAATCAACAAACAAAAGATATATGGTAGGAAGATTCGCTTGGAAATACATGAAATACGTACACACAAGCACACACATGCACATTTGTATAGATGAATAGTTGCCACCACTTATATAAACGACTGTAGTTTGTTAAAAATGCCGCCTGAAATCCCTGCAACCGCACATCACGCACACACACACACAAACACGAAATTATACAAGCGGAACATTGAACGGCAGCGCTAGAAAAATAGAGCCCCAAACGCCAGCGGCAATGGCAGCAACATTCCCAAATGCGTCGGCATAGCGGAAATACGCTAAAATATGAATAAAAGCAATGTGACAACAATAAATGTCGCATGCGATTTTTTTTTTGTATTCGCTATATTTTCCCTTTATTGCACACTTTGGCCATACACCGTTATTGTTGCTGCTCATGCGTTTGCCATTTTAATTTTTTCTATTTTTGTTGTTTTGCTTTACTTAAGCTTTGTTTTTGTGAATTTGCTTCAGTGTTTTATGCTGTGCGCTGCTGTTGCGGCCTGTCATGTCATTCCATGGATTAAGTAATTTCTATGCGAATTATAATGGCGTTGGCAAGCACAAACACTAACACATATACACACGCGTATTTTGTTTTGTGTGTGTTTATATATTTCATTGCGCACTGTTAATATGTATCTATAGATATTATAGCGCCTTTTTCAATTACAGCTGCTGTGTTTATATATGAGCACATTAGGGTGTCACTGATAAAGAAAAAAAATATTTTAAATTCCTTAAAATCAATTAGTGCAATTATACTAAACCGTATACTCAAAGCTGCTCCAAAAAAATTTTGATGGCGATGTGGAAGCGTGAAGGTAGACCAAAGTTGAAACCTTCTCTGACATACCCTTACATATTCCAATCGAAATCAAAATTTATTTGCAAAAGATTTGAGTTCATTGCATTACTATTCGAAGAAAATATTAAAAAAAAAATTACAAAAAAGTATTTTTAAAATTTTCAAGTTCAACCCTAATATACATATGTACACAAAAATACAGTATGCGGTGATTAATACGGCTGTATTTGTGTTTCAAGCCAAACGGCGGAATATTTGTATGCAAAAATGCCATTTGATTCATGGAGTTAACTCAAAAGACCTAATGTTACACCATAGAGTATAAATTTCCAGCATTTTGGAGGACAAAGGCTTGGATTAGGCATTTAATGCGACTTGCAATTATTTATGTTTATTATCTTTTAGTCGATCACGCTTGATACTCGAGTACATTGTGGGTGGCGTTGCGATGTTTGATTTTTCTCAGAAAATGTTTGCAGAAACAACAATAACAACAAGAGACATATTGTAATTGGTAGTTGAGAATATGCAAATATTGTCACTGTAGTAGTTGGAATGCGTATTACTGGTGGTACGCGCTGAGAAATTACATGATTGGTGTTTTTATTATAAGAGTTAGTGGAAAGAAAGTTTCTAAATTTTAGGAAGGGTTTTGTTTGAAGAATTATCGATAAAACAATTTAAAAATTATCGATTTAATACAATTAAACGATACAAATTTTTGCATAGAACAAAAACTATAGATTTTTTCCGCTAAAAAATTGTAAAAGTTTCGATAAAAGTTATCGATTAATATTATGCTTATATTTATCGAAATAAGAACTACCGATATGATACTTGCAGCTATCGTTTATTGAAATATCTATTCAAATGTATCGAAATAAAAATTATCGATAAGATTTTTAACAATTCATGTGATACTTTTTATAATTTTATCGAAATAAAAAATTATCAATAAAACTGATCTATTAATTTAATTTTTATGAATTTATCGAAATAAAAAGTATCGATATGACATTGCAGCGTCCGAATATTAAAAAAAATATCTATTAAAATTTATTGATTGATATAATTTAAACTTATCGAAATACAAATTTTCAACAATTAACGTGATATTTTTGATAACTTTATCGAAATGAAAAAATCGAATTTGACAATAAAAAATATCGATTTGATTTTTGTGTATTTATCGATATAAAAAGTATCGATATGGTATTAAAATATCTATTACAATTTATCGATTAGTTTAAATTAAACTTATCGAAATACAAATTATCGATATGATTTATAACAATTAATATTATATTTTTTATTAATTTATCGAAATAAAAAAATCGATATTGTCGATAAAAAATTTTGACCAAATAAATTTTTGTGTATATATCGAAATACAGCTTATCGATATAAACTAATTTTTAAAACTTTACTGAAATAAAAAAATCGACATTGTCCATAAAAAATATCGACTAATTAAATTTTTATATATTTATCGAAACAAAAAATAACGATATCGATATGATATTTGCACTATATTTGCATTTAACGAAACAAATTATAGAATTGTACTAAAAATTTAAAGGAAATGTCGTAAACCATATGTACATATGTACTTAAATATGTTATAACAAATAATGGTAAAAAAATCAAAATAAGTTATCGAAAAAAAGTTTAAGGATATACTGAAATTTGTGAAATAAACAGACATTCGTTTAAATTACGTGCTCAAAATTTTTTAAGATAACAAATTTAAATAATTAACTAAAGAAATCTAAAATATCGAAATCGATTGCGAAAAATACATTTATCGATAAAAAATTTCACAGCAAAAAGTTATTAATAATTATATAAATATAACTTTCGTGAACAACTTTACTTTTAAAATTTAATTTTTGCATTTCTGATTAGGTGGCAAGGTCACGCGAACATATTTTCTTTAAATAATACTTATTTGTAAGTTCAAGTAGCTGTTCGTTGATACTTAATAATATGATATATACTAATCATTTTTACATCTTTAAAAAAATTTTATGGAGGTGGCAAGCTCATGCTAGTTCCTCTTCAGATCAAGAATTTCCATAATAACATCATTTTTAGCTTTAGTTTTATATAAAAACTTTAATTTAAGTGTTTTAATTTTTTTTAAATTTAAAATTAGGTGGCAACCCTGTAAACATATTTTTGTGTAAAATTTTACCCAAAACCTTTTTATGCAACAATATTATAATATTTTTTAAATTTATGTCTAAAACTTTTTAAATTAGATAAATGTGGCAACCCTTTTCAATACGATTTCTCTAAACTTACCTTTCGCAGAAACATTTCGTTGCATTGCTTGGCGGTGCTGCGCCAATGTCTGTGTCGATAACGCGAATTGCCCAATTTCAGCGTGCCATGCAACTCTGCCGCCTCCTCGACGATGCGTTTGATGCACTGATAGCGCAGTCGATTACAACGGTAAATCGGTTTCAATGCCATCGTGCCCTGTTCGGGCTCTGATTCGGCACCGGAACGCACTTGTTCCTCGTCGTCGTCCACCCACGCGCTCAACACACCCTCGACGAAATTGTACAGCATCTGGATGTTGGCCTTCATCGGCGCCGAACCGGACGGAACTTGTTCAGTTTTGATTAGTTTACGATTTTGACAGACTTCGCGTAGTAAATTCTCACCGAAATGCACCGTTTTGTGACGACGTCGACGCGAATTTAACGATGCCGCCGATGCGGACTTCATAAGCTTACCGTTGGTGCCATTCAAATGTGACATACCGTTACCGTTGCGACCGTTATAGTAGTGGCGACCATTGGCCGCATGCGTGATGTGTAGCGATGAAGGCGGCAGCGGAGGTTGCGAGCTCGACAATATGGCATGCGTTGCCATACCGGTAGTCAGCATAGGACCGCTCCCCACCGCGCCCATGGCGTCCTGTTGCCATAAGGCGGCAGCTGAGTCACCACGTTGCAGCGTATTCGGCTGAGAGTTGCTGCGATATTGCATGCCGGGATGACGTGGCATTTGTGGTGATGGCGTCTCCGGCGCCGGTTCGATGTCGTCGAGCGTTGTCGGCGGCTGAGCGAGTGTGGTGCGCAGTCGATTGAAATCCGCTGCGCTGCGGGGCAGTGAGTTGCATTTGGCGGCATTGAAGCATTTACGATTCTGGCAGGTGAGTAACGGCGCACACGAGCGACACTCGTGGCAAATGACAAGACGTCGCTGTGGTGCCGATTGGAATTGTTGCATCTGTTGTTGTGCTGTTGTGACGTAGGAGGCGGTGGTGGTGGCGGCGTTGGTGTGTCATCCGACGTTATGTGTGCAGGCACTGTGTGCATTTGTGCGCGCGCCACTTGTTGATGACGTGCGAGGTTGATCGTTGACGCCGATGTGGTCACTGTTGTCATGCCGGCGCCGCGTTCTATTGTTTGACATTCGAGGAAACGGCAGTGGGGATCAGTGCAAATGGGGAGCAAACGACAGGCGGGATCATTGCAAGGCGATGGCGAACGCGGCGCACGTTCGGCCGATGACGATTTGCGTTTAAGGCCGCCGTTGTGATGACCGGACATGTCCGAAACGGTGGCCGAACGTTGTGTCTGATGGCGACGCGAACGTTCACGCTTCGATTCGCGTACAGTAGAGCTGGTGGCGGCAGTGGTCATAGCGCTCTCCTTGGGAGGCAACATTATATCCTTGGCATCCTTAGGCACATACTGATAACGTTCCTTGTGCGGTTTGGCATACAAGCGCTCTAATTGGCTTTGCGCTGCGGCCGAGGTGGTGGGCGCAGTCACAACTTCACTAGCGGAATGTCGCAGCTTACGTTCGCGCGAACGTTCATGTGATCGCCGCTCGCGTTCTGCACATATAGGCGGTTGTTGGTGTAGCTGTGACTGCAGCGGCGGTACTGCTGGCTTGTGATGCAACTCGGCGAAAGGCTGACGTCGGTCCATCGTGGACACTTGTTGCATTGGCGGTGGCTTGCCTAACGATTGCAGCCTATTCAGCGGATACGCAATCCAATCGAGCATCTCTTCCTCGCTGCGGTCACTGTGACCCAACGAGTGCCGCTTGCGCGCCGCCTGTTGTGCGACAGTGGCATCCTCCTGCGAATGCGAACGTTGCGTATCACCGCTGCCGTTGCGTCGATGATGCGCACGACGCGTTTTTGGCGGTGGCGCTTCCTCGCGCGCCGAGCTGCGTGACGACGTCTGCAATTTCGTTAGCCACTCAACAATGTCAGTTTTGAGCAACGAAAACTCGCTATGTTGAGCAGAGCTCTGTCTGGATAATGGCTTCTTCAGCAGTTCAGCCAATTCCTCCTTCAGCGCTTTGGCATAGGAAGCAGCGCTTGTCTTTGATTCAGTTGGCCGCTCGGCCATCGAACGTTTGCGTGGCAAATGCTCTAAGAGCCAATCGGGCACCTCATCCTTCATTACAGTAATCTCACTAGGACCAGAGGACGTACGCACCGGCCCTCTCTGACGCGCCAACCACTCGATGGTCTCTTCGCGCACCGCGCCACTTTCAGCCGAACGTGCTGAATGTCTCTGTTGCGCTTTACGATCAAACCATTCCAATTCCTCAGGTGCGCGCGTTGTGCTCTTCGAAACCGGCACCTCCTCAGCGCTCTTCTGACGGCGCGGTGGCAACTGCGGTTTGCCGCTCTCCGTGCCATGACGGTGCACATGATGCTGATGCACATGACCGTGCCCATGCGCGCGATAAACCTGCGGGAGCGCTCCAGTTGCTGCTGACGCCGCGGCCGAAGCTTGTCGTGGTGGTGGCTCTGGTGGTAGGCGCACCGAACCTTTACGTTTGATCACTTTTTGTTCGATGGTGTCCTCATCACGTGCGCGCACACGCCGCGTGATCTCAAAAATATCGCCATTGATTTGGTGATAGAACTTCTCCACTTCCACGCCGCGATCAAATTCCTCCTTTATGTGACGCACGTGCGTTTGCGATTTTATGCGTGATGGTGGACGTGGCGGCAACTCAGGCTCCTTCTCATCATCGCCGTCACCATCGGAATCGGCAGAGCCGAGCAGCGCGCCTGAGCCGCCACCATCAATGACGCCGCCCATCGAATGCACGGCTGAGGCGCTGGGTCGTTGTTGTAATTGTTGGTGTTGTTGTTGTGGCGCTAATTGCAGCTGCTTTTCCTGCTGCTGCAAGAGGCGATCCAATGAGCCGTGATGTGTCTTGAGCGCCGGGTCCAGCTGACCCAATTGTGCCTGTTCCAGCGACTGCATTCGGCACTGCGCATTACAAATGCAGACGCCGCGTTTTTTGCTGCCAAAACGGAAAAGACTACTCGCTAGCTGTGACACACCATCACCGAGTACACCGCCGCCACCGCCACCACCGCTGCCGCCAGCGGTTACATCCCTTCCCGAGGCCGTTGTTGCCGATGTCAAACGCGCGGACTGTGAAACTGGCGTTATGTCGACTATCACGCAACAGCAATGCAACGAGAAGGACTTCTTATCGCTGCCACTGCCGCTAACAGAATTGTTGTTATCGCTTTCGCTGTTATGTGAGGCGGCCAGAATGAGCGGCTATTCAGCACAGGCGACGCACAGGCGGCTCGACGTCGAATGCTGTGTTGTGCCCCGCGTATGTCCAGCGACGTCCAGCGGCGTAGTGTGGTGTTGTGCGTTTCTATGTATGGTTGTCGTATGGCAGCGCGTACACTAAGCGCTACTGAACGCGTATGCTTGCGTGCGTTTATCTGCGCTGCGCGACTGTGTTTGGTATTTGTGGGTGAGCGCAGCTGGGTTTGCGGTAACGCGGTATAGGTTACGGTTGCTTTACAGTTGAATTTGCTGTCGCGCCACCTTAAACGGCAGAGCGCTGCAGCTAATGGTGATTGGGCGGAGGCGCTGGTTATTGGTGCGTTGGCGTGGTAGTGTGACGGCAATGACGCGCGGTTGATTTGTGCTTGCTGTGCGGGCGTTGGCGTTACGCGCGCGTGTGTGCAGGCTTCAATCGAGTTGTGGAATTGGTGTGTTAGGTGTGCGTTAAGGCTGCGTCCTTGCCGTTGGGGTGGGTGGTAAGCTTTGCCTGCTTGGCACGAAATGTCTACACTCCTGCGTTTGCTGGCTTTGCTTATTTTTCTAATAGGTTTTGTGTTTGGCAATTTGTGGCGCGTTTGTGGTGCAACCAAAAACATGCCAATGTGCGTTGTATTCTGCAGCTGTAAACGTTTACGTTGCAGCCATTGCCAGCTTGTGCGCTTAAATTAGTTACTTTCTAAATAGTTTTTGTTCTTGTGCTTTTTAAGTTATTTTCCTTCAATTCATAACTGAAGTATTGATTTTCGTTATTTGTTACTTTGTATTGCCTACATTTAGGGTTTATGCAATTTACTCTAAAAAGCTCTACTCAGCGCTTTCTCTGCTAGCACCATGTGCGCTTATTTATTTATAATTATATATAGTTATATATACTTTTATTGTGCATAATATCAATCTCTTTAACTACTTAATCGCACTAGTGTTAACTGAAAAACTGTGTGTGCGCGTCAAGCTTGCGTTCCGCCGTCGTCGCTCATTGAGCGCAGCGTCGCTACGCGGCAATTCGTCACGCTACTTTCAGCTGATATGATGGCACGTTGTCCACTAACGACGCACCTTTGACGACGTGGTAGCGCTGACTCAAAAGTTGTGCGCGCGTGCTCGGCGTTGCAGCGCGCTCGTTAATCAATGCAAATTAAAGGCGTTCGTAGGACAAAAAAATTAAATGTGTGTTTTTGAAGCAAAGCCACAAAATCACTATGTATATTTTTCTTATTTTTGATTTCATGAATTTATAATAAATTTTTGTTATTATTATTATAATTTTTTAAACACTTTGTTTTAGCACCTTTTTTGTATTTGAATTTTTTATTAATTAATTTAATTTTTTTGCAATATTTTTTACTATTTTTTTACTATATTTTGCACCTGCGTGTCAGCTATATTTAACTACTTATATAATAATATTTTTTCTAACACTTATTTAAACGTTTTTGTAAATTATTTCCGCTATTTTCGCTCACTTTCGCTGTTGCCATTGTAATGGTTCAGCGCTGTCGTCGTTTTTTTGCATTTCTAAATAAACATTTATTTATATATTTATTGACTATTTGCATAATATTTGCATAATTATACGTTAATAAGTTAACTGTAATATTTTAACACTTAATAGACACCAATAAGAACGCTTTTGCTATTTTATTGAATTATTTCTTTCTCGCTAGTTTTGATTACCGTTAGTTTTTTAATTGCCATTTATAGCTAAATGAATTATTCAAAAACAGAAAACAACGCTTTGGCTATGGAGTTTATTATTTATAACACACTTAACGCGTACTAAATAAATATTTGTTTTATTTTGCACTAAAATATACCGTTAAATCGTTGCTAATTTAAATTGCAGTCACACGCAGTTCTCGTGGCCATTGCTGTGTTCCATGTGAAGCACCTTGCCGTTATATTCCGATATATTTATATATTTACTATATATTTATACTCTCGCACATATTTGCATAAATTTCATTGCTTTTTCGTAATGCGTGAATATTTTTAATCACTTTGCATGTCAGCCCACCATTTTCGCTTCACTATTTTGCACTAACTACATTTCGTAAAATTTTGATTAACACTATTCAATGCCATATTCGCACTAGTGCACACTAGCTCGTTTATTATTTATTATGTGTGCGTGTCTTACACTTCGCTGGTCGCATATTTGAAAGCTTCAAATTGTTCAAAACACCAAACTGTAGTTGAATAGAAGAAATTCTCGTTTAATAGGCAAAGCATATGTGCACTTGTAGTTGCGCGCAGCGGCGACGTGTTCAATAAACAACAACAACAAAGGCGACTTATTTAATAATTTACACTGAAAGCGGTCAAAACAGTTATAAAAGTCAATTAAACCTAACCAAATCCGATATGATGTTCGTAAATATAGTAGACGATTGAACTACTAACTTGGCCTACCTTCAGGCTAAGCAAATTTACTTCCACAAAACTACCAACCTGGCCTATCTTTAGGCTAACCACATTTACTTCTAAGAAACTACCAACCTAGCCTACCTTTAGGTTAACCACATTTACTTCTAAGAAACTACCAACTTAGCCTCTCCTTAGGACTAACTTCAGGCTAACCAAATTTATTAACTTAGCCTACCTTTAGGCTCATCAAATTTATTCCTGCAAAACTATCAAACTAGCCTACCTTTAGGATAACTAAATTTACATCTATGAGAACCAAATTTTATGAAAGTACAAGTAAATAGTATTATATCTCACACCATATTATGGCTAAAGTTAGCTGAAATACGAGCATTCAAAATAATGCATATTTACAAAAACTTTAAAAATATTAGCATACTTTAAGGCACGTTCTATGGTATCAATTTACCAACCAGTAGAATTTCCAACACTTTGTTTTGCATTAAATTTCGTTTTTCGTCCCATTACTTTGGCAATAAATTGCCTAGATCAAATTATAGGCAATATATAACTAATAAAACTTAACTAAAAGCTTTGAAAGAGTTCTAATCGAATATTCAAAATACTTCACACATTCACAAATGTAGTCGAGTTTATTCATTTCAACCTAATAACCAACAACTTGAACAAATATTCAGCATAACAAATCAATTGAAGAGTACCCGGCCTGGTACATAGATGATGCCACTAAAATTATAACTATATGAGTATCTGTTAGCGCTAACCTTCAAGAGGTTTGTGTGTCAATTTAACAGATGGCCGCTCATTAGTTGGTGAAATATACTATTTTGAGTGAAGCAAATTTTGTTATTGTAAAATATGAATAAATATTAATTAGGTTTGTTAAAAAATTTTGCTTTTTGTAGGAAAAAAATACAGTTGAAACGAAAACTTGGCTTGATGAAGAGTTTCTAGGCACTGAACCAGGAAAATCAAACATAGAGGATTAGAAGGCAAAGTTTAGACGAGGTAAAATGAGCACCAAAGACGGTGCAAATATCGTATCCAGTGAAAATATCAAAAAAGTAGCCAATATAATTTTAGATGGAATTATGAGAAAGCTCTGCGTACAAAGTGGCTGCCGAGCGTGCTCTCTTTTGACCACAAGAACGAGTTAATGATTCGGAGCAGTGTTTGCAGACGTTACATCGTAATAAGCCCGAGTTTTTAATTCGATATGTGGCAATGTATACCACATAGCTACATCATTTCACTTCGAAGTCCAATCAATAGTCATCTGAGTAGACTACACACCTTAACCCCGCTCCAAAGCGTGGTAAAATGCAAAATTATGGCGTCTGTATTATCGGATGTATATGTTATGGTTTCTATTGACTACTTTGAAAAAGGAAGGACCATCAACAGCGCGTATTGCATAGCGATATTCGACCGTTTGAAGGACGAAATCGACGAAAAATAGCCGAATTTGAAGAAAGAGAATGCGCTCTTTTACCAAGCCAATGCACCTTCTCACAAGTCAATCAGTAAAAGCAATGACAACAATATATAAATTCAACTCCGAATTGCTTCCGCATCCAGCGTATGTACTACATTTGTCACCCAGCGACTAATTTCTGTTCCCAGATCTCAAAAGAATGTTCGCAGGAAAGAAATTTTCGGCTATGAAGAGATGATCTCCCAAACTGAGGCGTATTTTAAAGCAATGAATAATGTAGAATATGTAGAAGACCTAAACTATGATTTCATAATGATGTCAGCGGATCAAAGCAAATCTATGGTTAAGTAATGAATGAAGATGAAACCACTAACGAATCAATTGAATATTGAAACTCTTTGGATGCGTTTGGTGGTAAGTAAATTGATAAACAATGTGATTTGCGTGACAATACTCAAAGGAAAATTGGAAGGAAGTTGTGATGAGGAATATACCGATGGTCCAAACCGATATGCCGTTTGAGATAAAAATAGCCAATCAATTTCCGAATCAGCAATTCCTAATGACACAAGGTCAATCAAATGATTTTTTTAAGTTTATGGTTTGAATATGAAATATCCTTGTTTTTCGTTTGGTCAGTTATTGGTAAAAATCACAAACCAGAAAATCGTGTTTTGTAAAGTCTTTACCAACACTAGAAGATTTTTGAACCGAGAGAACATAAAACTGCTGTAGCAACTGTCGTAAAGGTTTGCTGTGCCAACTAACGATTGGAGTGGTAGTTCGTTCCGAACAACGAGAATACAATTCCTTCACTTCGATAGACAAATAGATAGAAAATTATTGAGGCCTTTCACCGCGACCTGTGTTCCATTGTTCCCTCTCTCACATCACATATGGTCACAAAGGTACAGCACTCGGAATAATTCTAGAAGGAGATGTAATCCCTG
Organism: Bactrocera zonata; assembly: GCA_037783105.1. Taxonomy (NCBI): domain Eukaryota; kingdom Metazoa; phylum Arthropoda; class Insecta; order Diptera; family Tephritidae; genus Bactrocera; species Bactrocera zonata. Next base: position 17,168 of record JBAWJQ010000618.1, on the reverse strand, counting down.
TCCACTTAGATGCATCCTAGAGCATTAAGTTCTCTTCGTTACAAGCTACTTTTTTAATTACTGTACCTCAGATAATTGTAAGGACGACCGATGTATGCAAGAGATCACGTCTTGAGTATCTAATTTCTACAAGAAGTAGGTTTAGAAAGACTTTTATCAATACTAGGATTCAGAATAGGATTTTTAGAAACAGATTTATGGAATAATAATTGAAAAACTAAAGCTATTGCTAGAATAATGAATCACAAATCCACCACGAACCCACTGCACTTTACCAATTCGTTCCAAAAGCAATACAAAAATCCAATTTTGAGCCGAATGTCACTGGCAGCCAAAAGCACCAAATTTTAATGAAAAGTAGCACTGATCAATTTGAACTACCCTTAAGTATATAAGGATATGTAAGACTGTGAACAATTGTGTTTGCAAGTCTACACATTAGTTCTACCTCTAATTATTTTCTTAGAATTTAATAGCTTAAACTTAAAACTCTTAAAAGCAGTAAATGACATGCATGTGTGTCAGCGGATGGCATTCAAATTTGTGCGAGCACGCGTGAAAAAAACTGCACATACGCAGGAAGGAAAAAAGTTCAAATTGCACGAGCGGAGATATACGAAAAATGCCAAACAATATGCAAAAGCACATACGCACACACATACACGTGCGCATGTATTTTCATTTTATATATCGCTTTCGCATGCAACTAGCCCAAGCCAACAAGCCAACAACGCTGAACGCAACAAACACGCCCGTGCGCCTGTGTGTATGCTTGTTTGCTTGGTTGCCGATATGAAACGGTGAAGGACATCCGCTGCGAGGCCTTATAACACATTCTTTGCATGCGTGCAATAGCTGGCGAAAAGCTAAAACAACAACAACACAACACACACCCATGTATGCTATAATTTCAACGCATGTATGTGTGTGTGTGCACTGTAAAGTGTACAGCATGTTAAAAAAGTAATAATAAAAGGTGGAGAAGCGCAAAAACAAAAACAGCTAAAAAATGAGGAAAAATTTAAATAAAAAGGCAACAAAAAAAAAAAAAAACAATAAAAATTAAATGCAAAAAAAATTGAAGGCAAAAACCTTCTCTATTTTGCATTTACGTTTTTGGCGCAAGGACATCGTCAATGATTGTCGAAGTTGTTGTTGTTTGTGCTGCCAGTTGATGGTCGTCGCTGTCGCTTGCCTCGCACACAAACACACTCATATTTATATCATAATTTATGGTTGTGCGTGTGTGTGTGTGCTTTCGGTTTGCCTGCCGAACAGCGACTAGGCGTTGGTGACGCTGCCGGTGGGCCGTTGGGGCGTTGTTGTTGTGGGCTGTGCATTGTTGCAAATTTAGTGCTGCGAAAAGGAAGTGGAAAAAGGAAGCAAGCCTTGTTTGCAAACAAACAAATAAATGCCCACTGACATATTGCTAATACAAATGCACATTGCGTTCGTTCTTATATGTGGATATGAGCGTACACACACACACAAGCAAACTAGCATGTATTAGCGCTAGAATATGTGTATAGTATATATATTACTAAAGCCACTATATGGTTGTCAATTCAAACTTATACTGACATATAACGGTTAGCGCGGACAACTAGCACAAACCACACACACATACATGTACACATGTACATGTGTATTCCGTATAAATCACAAAATGCCAACAATTAATGACAAATAAGTTATCAGCAAGTCGGTTTACATTCAGCAATCACTCAACTTGAATTAATGACCGATCAGTTGCTGGGAAAAATATGAAGTTACATATATTTATGTTTGCCAAGCGATGAAAATTTTGAATTTTTTTAGTTTTATTTGCAAATTAAACTAACAGTTGTCAGTTAGACATTTTGAACACGAAAATAAAGTTTAGGCTTTTTAAAGTAATATTTCAATACTTTTTTTTTTTGTTTGAAAGCGCACTTTTTAGTAGGTTAATTGAAAAGTTCCCGGCCTGTCAAATAGTTGGCGCCACTAGAATAAAATACATATGATTTCATGTTAGCGCTAACCTTCAAAAGGCAGCAGAATAAATTTGACGACAATCGGATCATTAGTTTGTGATTTATACCATTGTGAGTTAAGCAACTTTGGTTATTGCGAATAAAATGAATTAAAAGGAATTTTTGGTGTAGATAAAATACTGCTTTTTGAAGCGAAAAAAATGTAGCTGAAGCAAAAACTTGGCATAAGGAGGAGTTCTTGGACACTGCTCCAAAAAAATCAACCATTAAATATGCTGAGTTTAGACGTGGTGAAATGAGCACCGCAAACAGTGAAACAAGGGAACACCTAAAAGAGGTTGTTACCGATGAAAACATCAAAAAAATTCCCAAAATAGTTTTAGATGATCGTAAAGTGAAGTTGTTCGAGATAACAGGCACTCTAAGGATATCAACTGAATGTGGACATTCATATCATTCACGAATATTTGGGTGAAGAGAAAACTCCGTACAAAATGGGTGTCGGGAAAGCTCACTTTTTTCCCAAAACAGCGATGAGTTGATGATTCGGAAAATAGTTTGGAGATCTTCAAGTGTAATAAACCTCAGTTCTTGCGTTGTTATGTTACAACGAATGAAACTTGGTTCCATCATTTCACTCTGAAGTACAAACGACAGTCATTCTCAGTGAATTGTACACCAAGAACCCGCTCCAAACACAACAGTCAGCTGGCAAGTTTACGACGTCTGTATTTTGGGATGTAGATGAAATAATTTTTATTGACTATCTTGAAAAAGTAGAACGATCAACAGCACCTATAACATATCGCTACTGAACAATTTGAAGGACGAAATCGTCAAAAAGCAACCGCATTTGAAGAAACGGAATGTGTTGCTTTATCAAGACAATATACCTTATCACAAGTCAGTGAAAACGATGGCAAAAATTTATAAAGGGAGCTTTACAATGCTTTTGAGTACACGGTATTCTCCGGGTCTCGCCTCCAGCGACAGTTTCCTAGTTCTTAAAACTCAAAAGAATGCTTGCAGAGAAGAAATTTTTCGTCGAACAAAGAGATGATCGCCGAAACTGAGGCATATTTTAAAGCAATAGACAAATTGTACTGCAAAAAATGGTCGGAGAGTTGATATAATCATTGTATCACCCTCAATTAAATAAATAATAAGAATTTTGCCAAAAAAAATTTGTTTTACTATGGTAGGCTAGGTACTTTCCAACTGATCTATTATAATAATTAATTTTTATATCGACCTGAAATTGTAACCAAACTTATGGCAAGTTTAATTATACAGCGTAAGTCCTACAGAAGTTGCTCTCAAATATTGTATCCCCATTTATGAATACTTTCTTATACCTGAATGTGGTTTTGTAAAGCATGTCCAAATATATATTTTTTTAATTATTTTCATCTTCATTAATTCAGTTTCCTTTATTTTCCTTTATTTCACTCAATTTCATTAAATTTAATGCACTTCCTGTATACTTAATGAATTTGAATTTATATATTTTATTTGAAAATAATTAAAAATTAATTCAGTTATATATAATTATACATATTTATTTTAATAAGTTGAATTCGCTCAATTTGCATTACATAGATTGAGCTTAACTATCATATTAATCAATTTTATATTTAATAATATACCTCACATAATTTGTTTTCAATTAATTTTCAATTACTTTGGCTTGATTAATTTTCTATTAAGACAACCACAAAATTTACTTAATTTGGCAAAAGTTGCATTGAATTTGCTTTAGATCTCAATTTAATTGAGTAATAATGTATATTAGGTTTATTTCACTTATCAACTTTAATTTCTTCCTTTGGCTTTATTTCATAATTATATAAATTTTCAAAATCTAGTGTTTTATTTCTTGGCATGGGTTGTTCATTCAATAAAATTTTCTTTATTTTTGTTTTAACTTTGTTTATTTGATATTTAGAAATAAATCAACAGATATCGCTCTCTATAGCAGAATGTGGGGTTATTTCACAGCCACAGTTGAAGTTCCTTGATGTAATAAGTAGTGGACTCAAAACTTAAATTCAGGGAGCGCTTAGAAGATATGACATGTGAAAAATGCCAAAATCATCACAATGTAGCAGCAACTGCAAGCAAAGGCTGGTGGACCCACATACTGATTCCGGACATACATTCGTGGATAGAGAGATCAGTAGCCATGGCTGCTTTAGACTCTACCAAATATCGCCATGGCTTTAATTTATATTGTCCAAAGTGTACAGGGTGTTTAGAAGAGACTGACCTCGGTTTTCATATATAAGGGAAAAGCTAAACTTGGATGTAGTCTCACTGTGGAAAATACTGCACTTATCTGCGACTCCTCTGTAAAATGGAAAGCTCATATGATAATTGAGAGATTTCCAACAGATTAGGGATCGGTCAGTCCATACAATAGAGGAGACTTAAATGTCATCTTCTCTCCCATGAGGTAATACTTTGTCCGGTGATCCTGTGAGAGAGCCATGAGATGGGAGTAGGTTAGGATTAAAGTCCCGCACGTTTTTTTGTTATAAGCAATTTATCTGTGAAGCGAACTTGGGCTTCGGTGCATTGCAGAATACCATTTTTCTTTTTTTAGACTGATGTAGACTGCACTTGGTTTGCTTATATGCATATCTGACTACTATGATCCAATTAAAAAGAGCAGACATTATTTCTGATGTTTAAATAATCATAAAATTTGAGCTTTGCAACTTATTGAATTTAAGTTTAAAAAATATCCTTTTCAGTTTATTGGATTTTTATTTCATATTTTTTCGCTCTGGTAAAAAATTTTATTTTTTATGTATTCGTGGTAATAACCAAATTTGTAATCTCTACTAATTTCATTTCATTTGATTTTGATTTTATATTTTAATTTTTAGAATTTATTTTACTCACAATTGTTTAGCTCGAAATATAAGCCGAATTTATTTATTGAATTCGGTTGAAGAATTTAATTACATTTATTTATTTTTAGCTAATTAATTATTTTATTTAATTATTAGAATTTTCTTAATTTTTAATTAATTAATTTGGTTCGTTGTTAGGTAAAAATTATATTACTAAATTTTAAACTATTTTATTTTTTTGCTGAACTATTAAAAAAGTATTTAATTAAAAATTAATTAAAATTAATAAGTTAGAAAAAGTAAAAACTTGGCTTAGAACTATGTTACCTAATTTCTTTAATTGTTGTTATATATTTTTAATTAATTAATTATTATTTAATTTAATTATTAAAATTTTTTAATTTTGCATTAATTAATGAGATTCGTTTTTTTTTTAAATTATATTATTAAATTTTATTTTATTTTATTTGTGTTTATTGAAGTATTTATAAAGTATTTAATTCAACATTTAAAATTTACTTAATTTTTTATTTATTAATTACGTAAAATTTTGGTTTAGAATTACATTATATAACTTTAATTAATTTTGTTTTTATTCTTTGCAGTATTTATAAATTATTTAATTGAATAGTTAAATTTTTACTTAATTAAAAAACTAAGTTGTTTTGTAATTAAAATTATATTAATTTTTGTGTTAGTGGTATTTATGAAATCGTTGCATTTCTTTTGCTTTATTTTACATTACAATATTTTCACTTTTATTTACTTTTTTAGTTTTGAATAAATTTCACTTTTGCCTTAGGACTTGCTGTCAATTTTTTATGAAAAACACGATACGCAGAGTAATCCCTAAAACCCATTCTTTACACACCACAACAACAATAATTTATTATAGTGTTATGGTTCCACTGAAGGCCTAGCCAGAAAAACTTCAAAAAACCGCCAACACACCTCAGACAAATATTTATTAAAAATCCTCAAAACCCGCGCTCAACCTTTGTTTTGAATATTTTAAGCAGCTCTCAATCAAAATTATAAACTTTTCGCATAGCAAAACTGTCCATTAACGGTAAACAAGCTATAAATTCATGCCACCAACTTTGCCAACCAACGAATTCTAATCAAATTGTAGTACTTTGATGCAACGTGTGTGCATAATGAAAAACAACAACAACAGCAACAACTACCGAAAAAGCAGCATTGAAATCCATAACCAATACAAGCACAGATAAATCCACGAAATTGCACAAATACACTGAGACAGACACACATACGAAACACAGCGGCAGTCAAGCGTTGCAAAAATGCAAATGTGTGCGTGTGTGTGTGCAAGTAGATATAATCGCATGTGCACGACATGAAAACATGAAGGCTGTGACGTTTATAATATCCTTGTATGCATGACGTAGCTGATGACGCTGCTGCCGCTCGACCAGCAAGGAAGGAAGCAGCGTGCAATTGCAGCTGCAGCAAAGGTTGCCGTTGCCGTTGCAGCAGCAAGGTGGCCAGGCTTTGTTGTGCGTTGCTGATTTTTTGTCGTTGTTGTTTTCAGTTTTTTTCTTTGCGTATTTTTTGTTGTTTACAGGTTTTTTGTTTTTGCTACTATTGTAATTGGTTTTTGGGCTGAAAAAAATCTCTTTGGTGACAGGAAAAGATTCATTTTATTTTGATCGAAAAGCAAAGTGAAAGTCGTAAAATTTTGTAATTTTTGTTATGAATTCTATTTTGTTAAGTCCATTTTGGACATTCATTCTTTAGTTTGCAATTATCATTGCATTCGCACGTTTAATAGATTTTTGGTGATGTTTTTTTGGTTGAATTTGATTTTTGATAAAATAATATACTTTTTGAGCACATTGCTTCCTTTTTGTATTAAATTTGTAAGAATTAATGTTTTCGTGGAGCGATTTTTTTTTAATTTTTTTTAATTTTTTTTAATGAAAACCTTTGGGAAAGCTGATAGTTAAAGAAACCTTAACTTCTTTGCTTAAAAAAAAATTTTAAAGTGGTTAAAAGCTTTCGGAAAATACTGCTGAAGCCTTCAAATATAATTGTTGTAGCAACATACCTATTTTGCTCTTCCTATTTCGATTTTTTTGAGGTATAAAATAGTTTCAAAAAAAATTTCGAAAATAAATTCAAAAGAAATTCCAAAAAATTTCGAAAAAATAAATTTCGAAAATAAATGTTCGAAAAAAATTTTTAACACATTTTCGATTTTTTTAACACATTAACCGCTTTTTGTATTAGTTTTCAATTATTACTATTTTTGCAATGAGAAAATTTTTTGTAAAATTTAATTTTTAAGCAAACATTTTCAAACTTTTGTTAAATATTTGTTTATAAAGTAATTCAAAGCTTCTGAAAAATTATACTGAAATGATCAAATATTAATTTTTGAGTAAAATATTAATATTTCATTTATTGAGTGGCATTATTAAGAGACATTTACTTAAGAACAATAATATTTTTTTAATATTTTTCTTCACTTTCATTTATTTTTAATAGTTTTTTTTCTCTCAGCAAAATAGTTGGAGCCTCAAATCTTATTTTTAGAAATATTTTTTTTAAAACTAAGAAGGAACTATTTCTCGTAATATTCTGATACATTTCAAGGCTTATTAAAGTGCTTGATTTTCACGAGAAAAATTTAATTGAAGACAAAAATTATTTCGATTTATTGAATTTAACAAAATATTGTTCATAAAATCAAGTTCTTATATTCATGAATCATTGAAGAAAACTTAAAAAAATTTATATTCCAAATTTGTATACTTCATTTTCTTCGTTTTTTACTCAAATTTCCTGTTTTAAAAGCTTAAGGCAGTCAAATTAAGGAAGGCAAATCAAATGTTGATTTTTTTAAATAATTTGATACAATTTTAAATACATTTATAAAGTCACTTTTAAATTTAAAGTCAAAAACTTGTATCCTTTTTTCTATTTGTTTACTTAAAGTCCTTCTGTTCACAGCTTAGGGTGTTCAAATTTGACCAAATTTTATTGGAGGTACAACCATTTTGAATTTCTTTTACTGTTTTTTATAAAATATCCAATTTATTCGATATATCTTTTGTAATTAAAAAAAAAAAAATTTTGTATTGGCGTCCACAATTTTTTCTCACAAAATATTTTCTTCTTTCAATGCTTAAGCAGTCAGCTTTGGCCAAATTTTAGCGAAGACCGAAACCTTTTTAATTAATAATTTTTTTCTTTGTAAAATCAGAATTTTTTTTTAACTTTGTTTCAACTTTCAAATATAAACTTTTTTCAATTTTCGAAACATTAATTCAAAACATTTTTCGTTAAATATTTTTCAATTTTCTAAAACATTATTAAAATTTGATTAGAAATTTTTTTCACCAATTGTTTTTTCGATTATTAAAAAAATTATTAAAATTTAATTAAAAATTTTTTGCACTAAATTTTTATCAATTCTCAAAATAAAATATTAAAATTTGATTTCAAACTCTTGTCACTAATTTTTTTTACGATTTTCACTAAAATGTCCTCAATAAATCAAACTAAACACAAACAATTTATTGCCACAAACAACACATCTTTCCAGTGCCTGAGTTAACGTTTCGAAAATCCCATGGACCCTCCATGCCCGCCCACTATTTTAGTTTTATATCGGTATTCGACTCCTATTCCCTGCACAAAATGTTATTTTCCCTTATTTCTCATTATTTGTTTTTCTTTATTTTCATGATTTTCTACAAACATTTCTCACAACAACAAATTCCACACCTGCAAACTTTCGCTTATTTTCGCACCTCACACTTTTAGGTTTATTTATATTTTATTTTCGAAAATAGCGCGGCTAAATGTATGCAACAAAGCAACAACAAGCACACCAAACATTAAACAAACGGCAGTAAGATCGGCAACAACGCGCTCACATACACATATTAATATATTTATATGTGTGTGACTCTTGCAATAAACACACAAGTAAACATATGCAAAATAATTGTCACAAACACACATATATATGTACGTATATGTTTATAACTGTTTTTTTCTGGCTTGCGCTTCACGTGTGCTCGCTAGCGCCTAAATGTAGGCAAATGGCATAAAAGTGTGTTATAAGTTGCTTGTTGTGTGCGCGGCCGCTGTTGCCGCTGCTCCTATTTCGCAAGCACACACGCATACACACACATGCAATCGTTGTGCCGTTATTCGCAAAAAGTGTTTGTCTTCATATGGCTCCTTAACAAATGCGCACACACACACACATGTACACTTGTATGCCCTAACACATACATATGTATGGCTGTGTGTGTTATTTATGTTAAGTGCGTTTGCGTTGTTGTTTGTTGCTGTTTTCTCGCTTTTATTGTGATTTTTCGTCTTGCTGCCTTTTCGCCCAGCTGAAATGCAGTGCGCCACCCCCTCACCATCACTCGCTACCCGTGCCCTACTCATGCTGTGCTTGCCTGTCAGCCTAGCACCCTTGTTGTTGTTGTGTTATTGTTGTTTTTTTTTGCTTTGCAGCATATAAGGCGTTTCTGCACAAGCACGCCAGCAGCGCTACAAGCACACACACACATGTATATACTAACACATTTACACATATGGCAATGTATATGTGTGTGTGGCTGTATTTTTGCTGCTGCTCGCTTCTTTATCTTGTTTTGTTGCTTCTACTTTAATTCTTATTCGCATTACAATTTACTGTGCCACGCTTGCTGCGGGCGTTGCGCGTTCGCGTTGTTGTTGTTTTTCAAATCACCATTTATTTTTCTCGGTTTTTTCTCCAGCAATTTGTTGTTTTTTGTTGTTGTTGCTAGTATTTCCAGCGAGTGTTTTTCTTCTCGTTATATTTCACGCCTGCCTGCCGCTCGGTTTTGCCCGTTTCATTTGCCACAAATTCGCCTAGTTCGTTTTTATTTCTTCCTTTTTACGCTTTTCGCTTTTATTTTTTATTTTTTACTTTTTACTCTTTTACCTTAAAATTTTTTCTTTTTCTATTTCGCTTCTCGCTTTTTATTTTTTACTTTTGTTTTTATTGTTGTTTTCTCTACTTTTGTTTTTGTTTTGCCATTTCTATTTGCTGGCTGCTCTAGCAATGCCTTGTTGTTGTTGCTTTTATTTTTTTTATTACTGTGTTACTGTTGCTATTCCCCCCGTCGGCCTACAGCAGCGCTCCCGCGTCGCGACTTTCCTGCTTCTTCTTCTTACACTTTTCGCTGGCTTGCTTGCCACCTTTTAATCCATCAATACGCCCCCGTTATAACTGCGTTATTTCACTGTTATTTATTTTTTTTTTTTTTTGCTTTTTTGCACTCACACATACAAGCATACACACACAGTTGTAAGTGAGTTCGATTTCATTTGCGACTTTTTTGTCGTTTTTTGGATTTTGTGGGATTTCTTGCTCGCTTGCTCGCTGCCTTTAATTCGAAAAAATTGTTTTGCAATTGACGTAGCTGCAACTGAAGTTATAACGGTAATTGCTGGCGCTGCCGCTGCTTTGCTGCTGCTGCTCGGCGCTTGCACTTTGTTTGTCAATATTTTCGTAGCGAATTTCTAACGGTATTTCTCATAGACAACTGAATGTTAAGTTGTTTTTGTAATGAAATTTTTGTTTTAATTAAAATTTTGTTGTAATTATTATTTTTTTAATTTTCTACACTTGCGTGCACTTTTTCGCTGGCAATAATATATTTTTCTCTAATATTTTGCTGCTTTTGCCAGCTTTTCGTAACTTTCTGGCAACACTACACCAACAAAACACCAACCTTTTGATTTTGTTGCACACTTGTAAACATTTATTTCCATATTTTCTAACGACGACACATGTAAATTCACGGAATTTCGCACATCCCTGCACTTGCCACCGATTTATTTTACATTTTTCTACCATATATATACAGATATATATATGTATATACGGATATATAGCGAGATATATAGTGCGATGTATATATTTCACAGGAATTTCATGTTGTTGCTTTTGATTGCTATGTGTTTGCTTGTTGTATGCGCGTTCGGTACGCGCGTGTATGTGTTGTGCGTGTGTATGTGTGTGCGTGTGTGTGGGTAAATTTGATTTTTTTCACAGCGCGCGAATAGCTTCACTGATTGCTAGCTTCTGCTCTAAAACGTACACAGCACCCGACGACGTTCTCGTTATGACTGATTTTCACCACATGCATTCAAGCAAAACTCTGCTGCTCTGCTGCTCCTTTAGCAGCGCCTTAGCAGCGCGAACGGGCCACAGCATAGCACAGTCGTGCGCTGTGCTTCGCTTGCTCTCCACGCAGCCTGCGAAATCGGCGCATCCTAGCATCCATGCTCCATGAAAGCAGTAGAATCGTTGCTGTGCATGGCCTTTCGTGTGCATACTCGCTCGTTTGGTATTGGACACTTCGTTTTTAGTCGACGCAATTCGTTGTAGCAGCCACACACAAATGCCTACACATGCAAATGCTTTTAGCGACACTTCGTGAAAGCTGCTGTGCTTTCGTTGCGAATTTGCAACTTCGTAAGCGCTTCGTAGCTGCCGCCTGATTTTCAATTTCCGCGAAATCTCCATAGCAGACAAATGTTTTAAGAAGTGAAAAAAAAAGATATTTTCGAAAAAGCTTTCGTGTCGTGAGTGCGTTCGAGAGCGCGCAATCTGCTCTACGCCACTCATTTATAACAGTTTTTCTGGCAAGCACGAAAGAGCGCTCTCATGTTGAAAGTAGTGAGAATATTAAAATACTTCTCTTTTGTAATACTCTACTCTCTTCTGCTCAATCGTTGCTCCCTTTTATGGTTTATTTACGTAAGCGCGTAAGCTCCGGGCATTGCAAAATTTCACGTCACGCGCCACTCTGCTGCTCTCTCCCTTTAGCTGGCCTTGCTCTGAGTTGCGTTTTCGCTTTTGTTTTCTATGCCTATTCAAGAATGAAAAGCCTTTGGGCGTGTTTGTAAATTTTGTGTGCTTTTACTCGCCACTTTGTGCTTGCGCTCTCTTCGTGCTGCTCTCGTTCGACGTAAAAGCTCGCTGTTGCCACAGTATGTCAAGTGAAAGTGAATTTGTGAAAGGTGAAAATATATGTTGGTTTTGGTATTTGTTGTTGTTGACGTTATTGTTGATGTTGTTGATGCTGCATTACCTACAAACACAGTTTTGTATGTATGTATGTATGTATGTGTGTGGAGTGTGATGTTGGTTTGCATATAAGCTTTCGTAGGAAATTGCCGAGCGGAGTTGCAGCTGCTGACAGTTTTGGCCCAAATGTTCACAAATTTTTTGGTAATATCTTTTATATCTCAGAACGAAGCAAGGGTTCGATATGATGAAGATTATACCAAGTAAAGGTTGCTACATTAATATTTGCGTCTAACTATCAATATATATTAGTGCACGAAATAAATTCTAAGAAAAGTAGGCGCGGCTGTAGTTCCATTTAACAATTTTTATATATTTGCAAAAAAGTGTCAATGAGTACGCCCTGTAGATATTTCGTTCCAGAACAGCTCAAAAGTTTCAGAGATATGAAATTTTTAATTCTAACCAAAAATGCCACGCCCTTAATAAATTTTTCCTATCTAATCCCAAAATTTGCCCTGCTTTATCATTTACATTAATTATGATCATTGAGTGGAACATGAAAAGTTTAACTGTAGATGGTAAAAAAAACTACTTAACAATCACGCATCATTCTGAGTTTACATGGCGTATGAGTAACATTTGGACTAAAAGAAATTACAATACATGTCATGCTCTGACAAGGTGAACTTTCTTTTATAACAGATATTATATTAGCAGAATCACTTCGATATAGATCATATCTATGTAAGTCCCGAAGGAAATATTGTTTGTTTTCGGGATTCCAGAAAATACCCTAGAAAGCTGGTACGAAAATTTCGCGAACCCAAAAAAGAAGTTTATTCTCGAAAAAATTTTTAGTAATTTAGGGATCCCGAAGAATATTTTTTTCGATTTCGGGATTTCGATAAATACTTTTGGAATCTGAAACAAGAATTTCGCGAAACCAAAATAGACATTTAAATTTCAACTTTTTTTGGGGAAATTTCGGGGTTGCGAAGAAATATTTTTGGTTTTTGGTATGCTGAAAAATAATTTTAAAATCTGGTACATAAATTTCTCGAACCTAAAAGGGAGATAAATTTATATTTCAAAAGTTTGTTTAGGAAATTTCGGGATCCCGAAGGAAATCTATTTTGTTCTCGGGTTTCCGAAAAATACTTTGGAAATCTGATACTAAAATTTCGCGAACTCAAAAGAGTTATTTAAATCTCGAAAGTTTTTTAGGAAATTTCAGAATCCAGAAGGAAATGTATTTAGTTTTCGGGATCCCGTTAAAAAGTTTTGGAAATCTAGTATGAAAAATTCCCGAACTCAAAAGAGTATTTTAAATCCCAACATATTTTTTGGATATTTCGGCATCCCGAAGAAAATCTTTTTAGTCTTCGGGATTCTAGAAAATATTTTCGTAATTTAGTACGAAAATTTCGCGAACACAAAAGAGTAACTTAAGTCTTAAAAATTTTTTTTTTCGGAAATTTAGGGATCTCGAAAACTTTAAGATAACTTGTTGCTGCAAATAAAAAAATGCACTCCTGTATGAATAAGCAATTTTTTAAATTATACATATATTTATATATTTTTTTGTTTTGGATACCAAATTTTATAAACATTGTGCTATTTTTTTAAATTTTTTTGCCGAAAATTTCAAAAAAAAAAAAAATAACTTTTAGGAAAACAGCGGCAAACACTGTTTAGAAGATGTCTAGAAATCTATATATACATATATTAGTGCATATAACAATTAATGTCCATGGCACTCAGACTATGCCTAACTAAGTAAGTTTGCCTTAGGTCCTTGCGCCAAATTCTGCGATGCTGGGAATTTAAGCGAGAAATTTCAAACACTTTGTTTGTGCGCAAGAAATTATTATGCTGACAGAATATACGCTGTGACTATTTGCATTGAAATACTCTGAGGAAATTATTTAACTGTCAATCGAAGGTTTTACTCTGAGTCAAAATTTTGAGTTTATTGAATGCAGAATTGTCAATTTTAAGGAAAAGACGAATGAAGACAACAAAGATGTTATTGTTGGGTATACCAATAGGTATTATTAGATATACTACTGGGTGCCCAATAGATAGACTACTAATAAGCAAATATATTCTTCCGCCTTTACCACACTTTAATATTTTGAAAAATTCACCACCAGTGTGCAGTTTCACGCCTATTTTCATAAAAACTATGTAATCGTCTATTTTAATTTAACTTTAATAACTTATAAACCTCAGCTATTGGTTATTGACGTTAAGCGTTCGAAGTTTCAACTCACTCCGGTATGTTGTTGAATGTAATGTTGATGTAACTGAAAACGCAATTCATTGCAGCAATTGGTTTCCGCGCTAAAAAGTAGACTTAGAAAAAATTCAACCGCGAAATGCCATTCAAAGCGAGAAAACAGAAATGTAATTTTAAATGCAACAACAACAACAGACGTAGCAGCGACCGCGCCGCCGTTATGGGAAACACTAGTGAGCCTTCACAACTTCCTTTTTCGCTACTGTTTCCGTTATGTCAATTTCAGTTCCTGCGCTGGGAAAAAAATTGGCAATACGAGTGACAGAAAATGCATTTCAATTTAAAGCTTTCGCTGGGATATTTAACTTATTTAAAATGTTTGTATCATTATAGCTAGGAATTGGATTGGTATACATTTATAGTAATGAAAAATATTTTTCACTTTTTGATTTAAGTTTATGTTAAGCCGAAAAATTTTTCGGGATCCCGAAGGAAATTTATTTCGCTTTCGGGATTCCAAAAATACTTTGGAAACCTGATATGCATATTTCTCAAACGTAAAAGAAAATTTTAAATCTCGAAAGATTTTTTAGGAAATTTCGGAATTGCGAAGAATATACTGTACTTTGTCGGGATTCCAAAAACTACTTTAGAACCAAGTACGAAAATTTCTCGAACCCAAAAAATAAATTAAATTATCGAAAACAAATTTTGGAAATTTCGGGATCCCGAAGGAAATCTATATCGTTCTCGGGATTTCAAAAGATACTTTAAAAATTATTTTAGGAAGTTCTAGCGAACTTGAAATTGACATTGAAAATTTGAACATTTCTTTAAACTTCGGGTATTTTGACATTCGGGTATACTTAACCGAAACGTAAATAATATGTACCCGATAAAGAACCATCAATTCAGCAGCATTTTTTATGCGTGTTGCTAAAGCATCTAATACTACTACAACTACAATAAAAAAATACATTCAGTAACATTCTGGTATACGTAACCGAAACATATGATACCGATATGTACCCGATCAAGAATCTACAGTTCAGCAGCATTTTATATTTCTACTAGTTGCAACTTAGATTCGAGTTAGTTTTTGGAAACATGTACTATAGTACGTACATTATATTAGCGTGTTCATCACGTTCGAGTTGAGCTAACCGAAACATAACGGATATGTACCCGATCTAGAATCAACAATTCAGCAGCATTTTTTAAGACTGTTTCGGAAGTAGTTAACACTATTAAACTATCAGCGTGCCAAACCGTACCTAACCGAAACATAACGGATATGTACCCGATCAAGAATCACTTTAAAACTGTTTCATAAGTTACTTACTCTACTACAACTACAATAAAAAAAAAATGGATTTCTAATACCTAATGCCAAATACAATTCTTTACAAGAACTACATTTCCAAAATAAATACAATATATTTTTAAATTACAACTACTCCAACATTAAGCTAATTCAATAAGCGAAAGTTTGAGTTGTAGCGGACCCTTAATATACTTAGCACTTATAACAGTTAACAAATGCTTTAATTTTCATGCAATATCGAAGAGTATGTAAGGTAAACATAGCTGCAACCAACCACACACCAATTTCGAAAATGAACCGCAAAGCCAAAAATTAATCACACAGCCGAAAAGTAAAATATAATTAGTTTGTAACGACTACTTATTGCTTACGCACCTTTGTATGTTTGTGTGTTGCCAAATTTCATTTGCAGAAAAAGTAACATAACAACAACAAACTACAATATTTTCACACATACTAACATATATTGCATTACATACACCACCAACCAAACGCTGGTGCGCCCCACCGTTGTATGCCGTTGCACTTTAATCAAAGCTGAGTATTTATCCGCGCACACACACACATACGCGCACAAGCCGCACACACACACGCGCACAAGCCGCACATTATGGGAATTTTATTCGTTTCCCGCATAGTGTTTGTAAATTCGATTATTTGCACAGCATCGACGATGCGTGCCACACCTTGTTTCTTGCGAAGGCTTACAACTCAATATGCATACGTCTGTATATATGTATGCCTGTAAGTGTGCATACACTCAACCTCATGTCTACAAGCAACAACTGATAATGTCAGGTGGGGCATTGCGAATTTAACGGTACTTTGCCGAAGTCAACATATGCCTATGCGAATGCAAATGCGGCGCAACTTCAAGTGCTCGACACTTTCAAATTTGTTGCATGCACACAGAGCAGCGTTGATGTTTTCGAAACCCCAGTCAGCGCCTCATAGCGCTAAGTGGGACTAAGCCTCTAATAGCAATCGAATAAATTGCATTTGTTGCTGCAAATCTAATGAATTAGCGCGAAAACCAATGAGGCATTGCGAGTGTACGCAACACAATAAAACTCAATGCCTCAGCTACCACTTGAAGCGTATTTGGTATGTAGCTAGGTTGCGAACCAGGTTGCGGGAAATTCTAATGTATTAAATGTGTTGCTTTTTCGAATAGTTTTAATAGTAAAAAAGAAGATTGGTCTGACAAATAAATAAGAATTTTGAAGCAGTATAAAAATGTATAGACTGCCATTGAGTAAAGCCAAAATTCGTGACATACATATGAAGGAAAAGGTTCGTAGATCAGCTAAGACATACACCTAGACAAGTTGTAAACCACATAAAGTAAAATTACCAATTTTGATAGATAAAAGTGATGTGAAATATTAAAAAATTTAATGCTAATTCGTATTTATCGTAAAAGAGTCTTGAATGTGTTATGAAATTGCCCACAACTTTCTTAACTTCTAACTTACATAATGATGAGAGAGGCTACTTTTAACAAATATAATAAGAATCTTGGTAAATTAAAGATCGGTGTGAAGTGTCATTTCACGCTTTTACAATATTTTATTACATTATTTATAGATATATCGTTTACTAGATTTTATTTGTATTTATTGGGTGACTGCGACCATGTCTGTTAACGGGCTTGTATCATTAGAAAGCATTGGAATACGAAGTTGACCAGAACTTGAGAAGTCGGCGAGGACGATCTCTAAAAATCGAA